>CAUYON010002108.1:0-104591 GCA_963573935.1 Arctocebus calabarensis
GTTGATTGTCTAGTGTAGATTTCTTTCTTTCTTTTTTTTTTTTTTATTAGCGACAGAGTCTCTCTTTACCGCCTTCAGTAGAGTGCTGCTGTGGTGTCACACAGTTCACAGCGACCTCCAACTCCTGGGCTTAGGTGATTCTCTTGCCTCAGCCTCCCCGAGTAGCTGGGACTACAGGCGCCCGCCACAATGCCCGGCTATTTTTCTGTTTTGTAGTTCGGCCGAGGCTGGGTTTGAACCCGCCACCTTAGGTATATGGGACCGGCGCCCTACTCGATGAGCCACAGGCGCCGCACCAGTGTAGATTTCTTAGTGTCACTTCATATTCTAATCTCCTGGGATATTCTGAAAAAGAAAGAAGAAAAGAGAAGAAAGAGGAGGAAGGAAAAAGGAATAGCCCATTTCTGAATCCAGGCTGATAAAATCAGAAACTCTGAGAGTGGTAGCCAGACACTGGTGCTCAATAAAAATATCCCAGGACAAATGTAATGTATTGCCATCGTTGAAAATGATATTGGTCCAAGGTAATCCTTCTCACACCTTGTTGGAAATAAGAAGCATCTAGATGGTTTGCTAAAATAGACTCATGAGCCTCAGCCTCTAAGTTCCATCAGGGATGAAGCCCAAGGTTTTGCATTTCTACCAAGTCCTGAGATGATCTTGTGTGGTCCATCTTTGAGTAGCAGCACTCTCCAGTATGACTGT
Source organism: Arctocebus calabarensis (assembly GCA_963573935.1). Classification (NCBI taxonomy): domain Eukaryota; kingdom Metazoa; phylum Chordata; class Mammalia; order Primates; family Lorisidae; genus Arctocebus; species Arctocebus calabarensis. The sequence goes on from CAUYON010002108.1 coordinate 706, forward strand.
CCGAGGCCCCCTAAACAGGCAGGGAAGAGAGCTGCCCCGGATCGGCGGCTGAAAACAAAAGCAGCGTCAGCATCTCCTGAGACCTTGCTATCCAAGCCCAGTCTCTAACTCTTCTGAATGCTAACAAGATCCCTCAGTCAGAAACATGCATTTGAGAGTTTGAGAATCACTGCTGTAATTCTCAAATTTGCCTGCACATTGAATTTGTCTAAGAGATTTTTAAAAACTGCTAACGTCTGTGTAACAACCCGGGACATGCCATTTTCTGGACATCAGGGGATTTTTAAAATTGGCTATGTGATTTTTCTGTGCAGCAAAGTTTGAGAATTACAGCTTTAGAAGACATGCTTTGAGGTCCTGAGATGCCAAATTTTCTCTAAAATTCTCTTCCAATCTCCTAGTTTGTCACATTGTCTGACATTCTGCTAGTAGATAGTCACTCATGCATGTTAAGAAGAATTTTCTCAAATACAAATCGCCATAGGAGGGTGAACGTTGTTTTATCAGTCATTCACATCTTAACGTCATCATCATTTAATTGGAGTCTGAGATTGTAAAGCTGAAAAAAAAACAATGAGTTTTAATGGAGGATGGGAAATGTAAGAGACCAGCAATTACAAATATGGGGACACTTCTTGTCATGAGCTGACATGGATGGAAGCATGTAGTATTGGGGGAAGGGGGGATTGGTTACATCTTGTTCAACCAACAGGTAGAGCTTTGCAGTACCTGAGGGGTGGGACAGAACAAAATAAATCAGATTCCTCTTAAGAAATGAACATGAAAAAAATCAGTGAGGGATTGTGAAATCATAATTGATTGCAGTGAGATTGGATATAGTGGACAAGATAAATGGTTGATGAATGAGCCATTAGAGATGATAAGAAAATGCTGCATTGTTTCAGTTGCACATTCTGTGTAAGCTCACTGACTCCAGAATTGTGTCTCCTGGATTTCAGAGGCTCAGTGATTGATAGCTCAGCAACATTGAAAATAAATACTGACTCATTCCCTATTATAATCAGGTTGATTTTAAGAGCATGACTAAGTAAATCAATGTGCTAAGTATCCTCCTAATAAATATTTTCACTGCATACACAGGTGTAGAATGCCGGATCTTTTTCCCTTAATGTTCCCTGCATCCTACAAATACACAATGAGCCATTTAACTGGAGCTAGGTACATATTAAGAAGACAAAAAGAAAGAATGAAAGAAATATCAAGGTTCTCTCCATACAATTGCTGAATTTGGAACAATCTCACTACATTAAAAATTCCCATCCCTCAATACTCACCAGCCTCATTCTTCCACAATGCATGCAATCTCACAGCCCCCTGCAGAAGTTGAAAACGTGTGCTCTTTCCTTTGAGAAAGTTCTTATTCGTTGTGTTTCTTTCTTTCTTTTTTTTTTTTTTTTTGGCTGGGGCTGGGTTTGAACCCGCCACCTTTGGCATCTGGGGCCGGCGCCCTACTCCTTTGAGCCACAGGCGCCGCCTGTTGTGTTTCTTGAAGAATAAACACCAGTAATGATAAAGTACTAATTTAAACTATTGCTTTTATTATAATTACACAGGATCACAAATAAATAAGCACAAAAGTATTGTAAAATATTGTCAATGCACTAAAGAAAACAATTTGTTTTCAAACAACATCTGGTTACTTCAGTAGTATCAAAGTACATTTATAGATACATGTTACCTAAAAAAATTAAGTACAAAAATTAAGAGACATTGAAACATCGTTGTTTATATTATTGTGCATATAGAAATGCCTAATAACACATGAGTAAAGAAATCTGTTATCTAATGCTTATTTGCACAATTTTTCAGGCACATACCCGACTTTTCTAATGAATTATGAAAAATGCAATATGACATTCAGATTTTTAGATACGGTAAACATGTTATATTGGGATGGATGTTAAATGGTTTTCTTCAAAAACCCTGTCTTTTAAAAACGTAGTGCCATTATTCACTAAAAAACATATCGTTTTATATCATTTTCTCATAGCTATTTGTTTCAGTTGTTTGAAAAGAGCAAGAAAGTAAACATACAATTGCTAAATACGTAAACACCATTTTAGTGCAAGAGAACAAGACCTGTGACCTTACTGTGCTTTGTTTGTGATAATCACAGTGCACTTTTCACAATTTGCTACACTATAAATGTTAACTTAAGGAGTTCCAAACAAAAGGAGTGCATACGAAACACCTTCCTATCTATTATATACAGTCTGTATACTGTATGTGGGCGTATACACGGGGAAATGTAGATGCTTTTAGGGTGGGCAAACCCCGTTGTATTTGGGAAGAGTTGAACACTTCAAAAGGATTTCACAAGTGTTTCATTGAGATAGATCCAGCAACATTTCTTTAAAAATGCTTCCCCTTAAATATGAAATTTTAAAACATTTAAAGGGAAATGTAACTAGACATTTTTTCTATATTACACACATTTTGCTGCAAAGCAATTGGCCCAAATATCAAAAGGTTTTACATCATCCAAACCCCAAGTCACATGTTCGAGTGCAACATGACAGAATGTGTTATCCTTCTACGGATTACAAAGACGGCAGTATATGTCATACGTGTACATACAGAGGCTTACACGTGAACACATTTCATACTGAGATATTAAATTTAGTATGCTTTAGTCTTTTATTTTGACTGTACACTTGATCTGAAAAAAGGAGAATATTTTATATAAACACATAACAGGTCAAACACAGGAAGTTGTACATATTAAAAACAATTGGGTTTCTTTTGAATATATTGATGATTGCAGAATTAAGCTCCTTGAAGGCAGAGACCATGTCTTTTTCAATGTTTAATGCCTAGTGCTTCAGAAAGTTTTTAAACACTATTACTATATAAATTGCTCAATAAACAACTCTTCAATAAATAATAGATTAATAACAAATTGTCCACATTACACACTAGGCTATCTATTTTCACATACATGGAAGATACAGTGAGATCATCATGAATACTATCGGTAACATTTTTCTCTTATTTCCATTTAAGTTTGGAACACAAAGAATTGTGACTATCTATTCTATTCTCCTTCTATTCTTTCACAGGAATAAATTCTCTCCCATTTCAAATTACTGACTGCTTACATCATAGAATCTTTTCTTAATTTCATATGTAAGCATAGTTTTCTGACAAGCCCCTTTCTACACTAGGAAACTGACTCATCTTAATATGTATCCGCATTCTTAATTAATTAAACGATAACTCAGTGGCATTGTTTAGTTTTCTTGACTTACTAAACTTAAAAGAAACAAACCAAATTTCACACATATGTAAGATCTGTTACCAAAATGTAATAAGGAAAATAATTTTTTCTCTTTTCTAATAAAAGAAAACTTTGTCACTATTTTGCAATATTATCACTATTTTGGAAAGTTAAGTCGTATACAGATGTCTCCAGACAATAGCCATATATGTGGATGTTTATATTCTTGAAAGCTACACATTTTAATCTCTTAATCATTTTATTTTGTTCTATGTTCCTAATTATTTTATATGAGTGGACATTAACATTCATTAACACAGATTTGTCACTCTTCACTCCAAGCTTGGTTCAGTAGCATGAACATGGGAGAAATGCTGGCAGTGTGTACATAAAGCTGAAAGAATTCCATTATACCTCAGAAGATGCTGGCTTCTGTGATTGGGATAAGAAATGTAGGATTTTATTTTTTCCTTCTATCAACTCTAAAGAAATTTGTTTCTGCTCTGCTAAGAAGTGTTTCATGTATAACAGCATCTTGCTGACAGCCAATCAAATTCTGTTTCTATAAAATTTTGCTATTAAGACACCATTTGTCATAGGTATGAGCTCCCCCCACCTGATAGCCATGCCATGCTAAGATTTGTTCTTTGGCACTGCTAGAAATATGAGCTTTATCATGGCATAGCGTTCTGGTGGTAGGTTATCTTCTGACCAAATTCACATATCGAGTGGTCCTGATTGATCACTGCCGGAGAGTCAGCTTATTTTTCTCTATATAATGACGAGGTCTTTTTCTCCTCATGGAGAAATGCAACACAAAGAGGAAATCAATCATAAAAAGATGAATGCCCCGGTGAACAATGGTCTAGGCACAGAATAACAGTTCTTGATTCAAAACTCAGTGAAGCTACTGTTCTAGATCTTCCAGTTACTTCCCACTTAAAGAGATATTTGGATAAATAAGTGGAAATGGTTGCCTAATTTTAAAACTTCAAACATGTTGCCTCTTCAGAAAATAATAGATCTGCAAAAAGAGTGCACGAAACCTGGCAATAGCATGAGTTTGACGGGACACAAGGGAATGGCCGAATCCAAAACAAATCATTTCAGTGCCTCTCTTTCCTTCTCGACAAGTGGCCAGCATTAAAAAAGAAATCTTCTGCCTACCAGATGGGAAAGACTGATATCTGAGAAACACACTTGCATCTTCCTACATAAAGGTATTACCTACATATAAATGTTAGGGCAAGAGTAATTATACTGAGCCTGAACATACATGTACCAATTTCATAAAGATGTAAGAATTGATGCCTTGATTCTGATTGATTGGCTTGAGTATATGTGGTCATAATAACTAAAATCAGGTTAACAACTTGGATCACAAACACCCTTAATTTCCATTCTGATTTTATCTTAACACATTTTCATCACTCTTACATCTGTGCTCCATTTTTTGCTGGGTTTGAAACATAATCTATAGCCGATGTGAAACATGGCAGCAGGATGTACTTAAGCTATTTGAGATCCATCTGCGATATCTTGCTCTTGTGATTCTGCTTTCTTACCACCTCAATTGTAAGAGCAGAACCCAAGGCTTCAATAAGCATTCCATGTATAATGTATAATGTATGCGATTTTCCCAGTGAGCACTCACTCACGCAAATACACTTATGCACAAACACACACATACACCTGCTCCCACTTACCTGTCCCCTTATTCCTCCAGATTCTGACTGGACATCAAAATATACATTATTTATAAAACATTAAAAAATTATGTTATAACATTTCAAAGGCTTTTGAAAGAAACTATTACTGTGATAAAGCATTACTAGCTTTTTAGCAATATAGATTACAAAACTTCTCTAACTCCCGTTATATATTTGGCTTTATTGAGCAGCACAGAACTATTGCTGTCAATACCCTTACAAGGAAAACCACTATGACAACAACTTCAAACACACACTTTTTTTCTTTCATAAATATAATACTCAATTGATTGTTAACAAAGAACCACATACTGTCAATTTCTGGAAGCATAAATAGTAATTTAAATATACAAAATATATGTGATAGTTTCTTTTTTATTCATCCGTGGTAATAACTATATTCAACTAACAAGTTACTCTTGAAAGATATATATGATTCTTTTTAACTTAAATTTCACCACCACGTAAAATTGAATCCACCCCATCCCCTGTCCCCTGCATTTCCTGTTTCTTCCTTGAAATAAAATAAAAATAAAAGTGGTCATAATTCTTTGGTCATGGTGTCATAATTAGTAAGAATGGGTGAGATGATCGTGCACAGAAGATTATGACCCCAAATGTGCTGATAACCAGTTTGAAAAAATGAACAAGAAATACTTTTTTAAATTCATGAACCTAAATTTCGAGACAGACTGGCATTTAGCAAACTAAAATATGCAAACTGGTGTAGTTCACTGTTTATTACTCATTTTCCAGGGGAAACAAGCAAACGCTTGAAAAGTTACTTAAAAATAGTGATTGTGGTGGCCTCGAAGCCACTGGTCCCACTCTCCTGAAAGTACTCATGCTCCTCAGCTTTTGATTCCTCATTCCTTCCATTGTCACAGTGAACCCTGGTCTCCTGCAATCAGATCATTGATGCAAGGACACACGTCCCTAAAGTCACCACTGAAAATAACGTTTTGTGCTGGGATGTCCAAATAGACCCTAATAAATTTCTCTGGCGTCTGACTAACCATTGCTTAGTACAAACAAGAGGATATTGAAGAGAAATCCTTAGAAAGCCAAGGAGGCAAAAATATTGGTGTCAATGTAATTGGATGTCCAGATTAAGCATCTCATTTGCATTCATTTCCTGTCAAATTCTTAAAAACTTAAAAAGTAACAGATGCTTTTAACAAATAAGATATTCAATTTCTACATTACTAGCACCAGATCATATATTATATGGTTGAACATGATTTATAGCTGCGAGCTCTTGTACAGAAGCCAAATGTGGGCAAGGGAAAGAAAAAAACCTCTTTGAATGCAAAAATTAATAATAAAAGGCATCAAGGGATTACATATAAAAGAGATAACAAACCAGTTAATACCGAAATTATATCATATAGTAAACTCTTGATATTTCTGTGATTTATATACGTATATGTGTATTATTTCAGGTGTCACCCATAAACTAGTAAAATATTTACATTTTAATATCTTCTGGATTCAAAATAATCCGGGATAAATAGGTGTGCCTTCATTGCAAGGACATATACAGACATTTTCTCTTGAACTGGCCATGGGTAGGCACAGCTTCCCGTGGCCTTTCATTTCAACAGAGAAGACATGGAACAGTTAGTTATCACAGGACTGAGTCGACCTCCCTCTTCATACTGAGTAATGTGGAGCTCACGCCATCCTCTATACACTCATATGGCGGTATCCCAGAACACCGTCTGCTGTTTAGAGTAGGGGGGAGGGCTGTACTTCTTTGCACCTGCATTCTTCTTCCAGCTGGGCAGGATCGGCATGCTATCCTGTTTGCAAAGGCCCTTTTCCGTTTTCTGTCTATCCTTTATTTCCTTGCACAAGCAACGCTTTTTCTCAATCATCTCAAGCATTGTATGATCTCCATGAAACCACTGCATGCATGCCACCTAGCAGAAAAGAAAAAGTGAATACAGAAGGAAAAAAAAATGGAATGAAGGCATTTTTTTTTGCACTATGCTAGGAGTTGTTTAGAACAATTGCAACGGTTTCTATATGTCCTTTTAAAAACTCTTTAAATGAATTGAGAAACATAATAATTCTTACAAAGCAAAAATAAAAGCATGGAAACTATAAATAAACTTTGTTTATAAATCAATAGACGTTGTGATATTTAATAATAATTTGGACATGAATATTTTTCCAATATGTTCTAAAAGTTCATGATACGAAAGTGAAACTTTTATCTTTTCTATGATTTGCTGATTATCTACCTATTACTTTTATGCTGTTTCTATTGTTTCATAGGCCCCCAAATTTCTAAATTCATTTATTGGAATTTTTTTCACAAAAGTAAAACATGAATATAATATATTTTAAGAACTTTAATGAATATTTTTATTCTTGAAATAGTTTTGAAACACATGGGTTCATTTATAAAACGTGTGTAGTAGAATTAGTATTTTTAATACTTTTTCCCAACAAAAAAAATCAGTGTACACTATATGCATGGAGTGTAAAGGCATAAATGATTTTTCTATAAAAAAGTTTGTGCTGGCTCGGCGCCTGTGGCTCAGCGGGCTAAGGCGCCAGCCACGTACACCTGAGCAGGCGGGTTCGAATCCAGCCTGGGCCCACCAAACAACAATGATGGCTGCAATCAGAAAATGGCTGGGCATTGTGGCGGGTGCGTGGAGTCCCAGCTACTTGGGAGGCAGAGGCAGGAGACTCACTTGAGCCCAGGAACTGGAAGTTGTTGTGAGCTGTGATGCCACAGCACTCTATCCAGGGTGACAGCTTGAGGCTCTCTCTCAAAAAAAAAAAAAAACCCTGACTCCCAGGCGGTGCCTGTGGCTCAAAGGAGTAGGCACCGGCCCCATATGCTGGAGGTGGCAGGTTCAAACCCAGCCCCAGCAAAAAAAAAAAAAAAAAAAAGTTTGTGCTATAGATTAAGTTCCAGAAATTTAGACAAACGGGTTCATCAGGCCAATTGGATTACCAAGCCGAAAAGCAGTATGGACTATAACGGGGATGCCAAAAAAATGTATACACAATGTACGCAACCTTATTGGAAGTAAAAGCCATCATTCCCTAAAAGTATATAAATGTCAGGTAAAAGGGATGCATGTAGCATATCTAGGTACACTTGACTCATAACAGTATCCTAAATTCAACTTTGAAAAGTCATATATAGATAACATCACTTAAAATGTGTATAAATATTTGGCACTCCCCACTATATCAATACATATACATATAGTAGAACCTTTGTAAGTTGACCACCAAAGAGACTGTAACAAACTGTCAACATAGGGAGAGATGGTCAACACAAAGAACTAGGCTAGCTGTACTTCTATGGACATGTGATGTTTGTCCAGTTTATGAAAATTAGGTCAACTTAAAGAGGTGGTCAATTTAGGGAGGTCAACTATGGAGGTTCTACTGTGCACGTATATGTATGTACATATACACTGAAACACACACATACACACACACATATTTTCTGGACAGGTAAGCACTAGACAGGCAAGCAAAGTCCCCAGGTACATGCAGTATCCTGTCTACTCTAACTATTCTTTGGAAGAAAGCTAGCATGTTAAGTCTGTCACACAAGGGCAGCAATGACTGCTGGCCATGACCCCAGCCAGGATAGTGAAGCTTTCTCTTAATGATTTAAGCAGATCTACTATAACCTTAATGATTAAAATAGCTCACTCAGAGTAACTAAACTTGGTGTTAAAACGTTAGGATAATAATAAGCAGAGCAAATACTTACAATAATGCTTACTTGATTATCAGATTTCATTCTAAGTACTTTGCATAGTTTAATTCATTTATCCTTCACAAGTATGTGCAGAAGTCAGTACTATTTATTAGACCATAACAATGAATAAAATGATAGTTAAACAGATTTGGTAACTTAAATTACAGAGTCAACAAATGGCGGAATCAAGATTTGGATTCAAGAGTGTATTTTCAACGTTAATAATGTTTTTAACAACTATATCTACAGCTTCTCAGTGTGTACACAGAGTTGGAAGGAACTGGGAAGACAGATTGGAAGGAACTGGGAAGACAGATTAGTACAATATTAATGTTTGTAAGGACAAGGAAGCTATGAATTCAAGATGCGATGTATCTTACTCAAAACCAGGCAGGCAGGTTTCGGTGTGAACAAACCTAGGTAGAAATCTAATGATTCCTAATCCTTTGGGAAGAGAACAGGACCCAAAGCCAGAAAACAGGGATTCAAATCCTGATTGGGTAGATGATCATTCAGCCTCTTGGCTTCTTTTTTTGAAAAAGAGAATTGATAATACTTCACTTTCAGAAGTTGGCATGAGATTTGAAGGTCAACTCATTTTAAAAACGGTAAGGCATTGACCAAGTCTTGTGATTCTAAGTCTGTCTTGCTGACAAGCATCTAGTAGTTTTCTGTATCTATAGAAAGTTAGAATTTATCTAGCCCTTCAATTATAACTCTGAGTCTCAAAAAATTTAAGAAACTAGATTAAAATTATGTCTGATAAGCAATACAGATCTGTACCAACTCAGGTCTGCTTGAATCCAAAGTCGATATGCTTTCCACTACAGCATATGTATTTCTTTTATCACAAAATTCTTCATATTTTATTAAAATATACCTATAAAATCTCATCCCACCTCCCACAGAAGTTAAAAAAACTCTGGGAACTATTGGTAGTTGGCTGCTCTCTGCTGAGTCCTTCTCTGGAAATTGCCCCTGGGTAAAGAGAGTCGTCTCATTCAAGGTTCATGTTTGTGGGGTGGCAGATTCCAAAGACCAGCTGTTGCTTCAATTCAAGACATCTTTGAGGGGCTTTCCCAACTTCAGAGGTTCCTCGAGGGATGAACTGAGACAGCTGTCGGGACTTCAGTAGAGTTCAACTTCTTGCTCTGTTTATCCTACTTCATTCTTCCACGCTCACTGGTCCTCATCTAGATAGTACTGCCCAATAAATACACTTCCTGCATGTACATTTCTATCACAGAGTCTGCTTCCCATGAAACATTGTTTAATGAAACTGTATATTCTTTAATGTATATAATATTTGCATGGAAAAAAAAATATATATATATTGCAGTTTTTGGCCGGGGCTGGGTTTGAACCCACCACCTCTGGCATATGGGGCTGGTGCCCTACTCTTTTGAGCCACAGGCACCACCCATGCATGAAAAATATATTTCATCATCCTTGTGCTTGGACATAAAAATTAACTCATGTAATAAAAAAAGAAAAAACTCTAAGAATTGGTTGTTACAACTAATTTGAAGCTGAGCCCAGTTCAGGTAAGTGTACACTGCAAGACAATTGTATGACAGTTATTCAATTACTACAAGCATTATCTCTTGGACAAGGTGTTTTTATCGAGATGATTCAGCAGAGGTAATATTCTTGGATAATAAGTGTATGGAAATAAAAGCAAGTGAATCTCCCTATCAAGGAAGCAAAACTTAAATCTCTACCCTTTATGTGTAGACTCCACACAGTGACTTCTTTTCAAAAGGTACAGTAAGAAGAGAGGGCAGAGGAGTAACTTTGTAGCAGAAAAACTTGGTGCTATTGTCTGAATGTCTGTGTCTTTCCAAAATTCACATGAAAGTGAGCGTGCAAAGAGGTGGATCTCTGCCAGGTGATTCAGAGAGGAGTGGGATTAGTGTCCTTATCAAAAAGGGCCAGGAGATTTCTTCTGCCTTCTCTTCCAAGTGGGGATACACAAGGAAGTTGGCAATCCGCAACCCCAAAGAGGGCCCTAACCAGAATCCAACCATGTTGAAGTCCTGATCTTGAACTTGCCACCTCTCAAACTGTGAGAAATTATTGTCTGTTGTTTGTGAGCTATAACAATTTATAATATTTTCTTATATAATTCTAATGGACAGTTATTCTGGCAAACACCACCTCACTCAGATGATCAATTGAAAAACACGCTGCAAAATATATGACTGATGCTCCTGAAAGTAGTTAAAGGCATTGAAAATAAGGAAAGTCTGACAAATTGTCATAGCCTAGAGAATTTAAGGAGACCGAATGGCTAAATATAACTTTTTTGCTGTACTAAAAGGGACAGTGGAGCAGAAAAAGGACATTAGATAAAAACTAAGGGAACCTGAATGAAGTGTGAACTTTACCTGATAATAATGTAATAATACTGATTCATTAGTTGTGACAAATGAACTATAGTAACATAAGTTATTAGCAATAGGTGAGAGAATAGTGTGGGATATATCAGAATTCTCGGTCCATTCTGCAATTTTTCTGTAAATTTAAAACTCTTCTAAAATTTAAAAAGTTCATGTATTTAAAAAGTCAAGTGAAGAGATAATATTCTTTCCAAATGCTGTCCTAATAGTATCTTTCATTCTTTCAAAGGAAGCAGCATGGTATAATAATAAAAGTTAAATAATATCACGAAGATCCTTTGTGACACTGAAAAGTCATGTTTTATATTGAATAAATATCAATTTATTAAATTATATTATGCATTAAAATACATAATTATGATATACATAATGTATATATTTATATATACCTTGCAGATACATTTTATGTATGTCATAGATAATTTATACATATATTATATATTAATACATTCTCAACACAGGCATAGGAGGCAGGGAACTGAAGTATATAATCTCATCTAATGATCTTTCAGTAAATCAGGAGTCACGTAAATGAGAAAAAGCCTTTAGCGCATTTCAATAATTACTTTCTCTAGGAAATAAAATTTAGTGCTTTCTGAGATTAAGATTGTATTTTCTTAAAAGAACAAAATAATAGAAATTCATGAAACAATAAATCTCCATAATATTTATTTAAAATATTAAGTTTTCTAAAATATATAAATCACAAAGAGAAAAAGAATACGCTGAAATAAGCACTTGGATTGTTTCAATATTAAAAATAATACCAGAATAAAAATGTTACAAGAGTGCACATCTCTACTGATTTTGAGTTTTGTGTTCCCTTAGAACACAAGTTAGAATGTGAAAGATAATAGTTTATCCAAGACCATGGATGTAGCCTAATCATATATACCCTCATATTAAACTGAAATAATTAAAAGAAAAAAAGACTTAGGAGACAGAGCACAGGAGCAGTCAAGGGCTTTGTTAACCTTGGACTTAAGTTCTGCTGTGAGTCTTGAAACCTAATCTTGAGTGTAAAATTTAATTTCCTAACCAGTAGGCACAGCCGTCAACACTAACTTTCAGATGATTTGGGAGAGAATTATCCCTACTCTGTTGCTCTCTCTCTGTGTCCACTTTTCAACCTGGGCTGCCCATTTTATGAGAAATTGTCATTTCCTGCACGAGTCGTGTAACTTTAACCTGGCTGTAAAGGAAAAGGAGTTAACCAAGTTCTCTGGATTTTCTCTTTACTCCACAGAAAGTGTCCCTGGGAGACCATGAGTGGCACTGGTGAGGCCATAAGGAAGAGGAGGGGTATTGACCAGCCCGTGTCAGTCAGGAAGGGGGTGAGACTTTGTCAGAGGTTGTGGGAGACAGAACTCTGAGGCTGCACTCACCCTGCCCTTGGAAGGCATGAGCTCAGCTGGGGCTGTTATTGCTTTCATTGAAAAAGTTCTTCCTTTTCCACTTAATGAGAAAATGTTTTATTAATAAAACACATTAAACAAAAGCATGACACTTTTTTTTAACATAGATTTTCAAGACAAAGGACAGGAATTAGCAAACTGCAACTCACTGGCCAATTACAGCCCGCTGCTTGTTTACATACAGGCCAAGAGCAAGAATTCTTTTGCACATTTAATTAGTGAAAAAAATCTAAAGAGGAATATTTTTGGCTAGGCACTCATAGCATAGTGGTTATGGCACCAGCCACATACATACCCCAAGGGTAGTGGGTTCGAACCCAGCCTGGGTCAGCTAAACAACTGCAACAAAAAAACACCTGGGTGTTGTGGCGGGCGCCTATAGTCCCAGCTACTTTGGGAGGCTGAGGCAGGAGAATTGCTTAAACCCAAAAGTTTGAGGTTGCTGTGAGCTGTGATGCCATGGCACTTACTGAGGGCAACATAATGAGACTCGATCTTAAAAAAAAAAAAAAAAAAAAAGGAATATTTTGTAATGCATGGAAATCATATGGAATGCAATGGCAATGTACATAAATGAAGTTTTTGTGACACTTAGGGGTATCCATTTGTTCATGTATTGTCTATAAAATATAGTTGAGCAGCTGGGACAGAGAGCAAGACTCTTACAAAGCCTAAAATGATTACAACCTGACCTCTTACCTAAAAAAGGAAAAAAAAATGCTACCCTCTAAACTGCCTGGTAAGATAAAAAAAAGATAGCTAATAATAAAATAATATAAAACCACTTTATTATTAGGAATATAGTATCTAAAAAGATCAACTAAATTGTATTCTAGACTTATAAAGAGTGGGAAGAATAAATTTTAAAAGGTAAACATAAGAAAGCTTGTTAAATTTCCACTTATTTCACCATATAAATGGTTGTAAATTGGATTAAACTGCTGTTGCCCTATCATCCTACTCTTTCCTAAATAAGCTTTCAACTGACCCTTAAAGTAAGTATCTATTAGAACTGTCTGATAGCAGACCAAAGAGAATAATGTCAGTATTGGAGCTATAAAAAGGGCTGTAAAACAAAATCAAGAGTATTGATTCACATGGACTTACAATATTTTTCATGTTAAGCTTCGCCCATTTAGATAAACCAGAAATGATGAGACCTAGATTTAAAGGCAGTTTTGGCAATTAATTTAGAGAAATTATTTGGATGTGTCGACTACACCTTTTATGAGTTGATCATTATAAGATAAAGCAGATTGCTGGAATTAAAGACATAAAGTAGATAAATTGGTCTAAATTGTGTAGATAAATATTTAACACTAGGTCAATTAGTGCTTTTAGTAACCCAGCAGAGGTTACTTAGTTGCTTGTGATGTGTCACTATGGGGATTCAACATGAATATAAAAGTTTATTTTTAGAATTTTGGCTTCCAATTTTAGCGAATTACACTATTTCTTGTTGTTTTCTTTTAAAGTATATTTTAGAATCTAGAGGTCAACTTCACATAGCTTTGGTAACGATATCAGCTCTCAATAAACCTTTTGACACTTATATAATGGAGAAGGAAAGGTTATAATTATTGGCACTTGTCACCATATTCACTAATGAAAGGATATTGCTTTCTTAGTTATCACATAGCAAGATTTCAAGTGATCATCTCACAGAAAAAAAAGAAAACACCTTTTTCTTTGAAAGAGAATTGCTTGATCCACATATCTTTTATAAAACTATTGATATTTTGGAGATATTTACAGATGATTCAACATCACAGACTTTTTTGTACTAAATTTTTAAAAGGTACAGTCAAATAATCCATGTGGCTTCATAACTACTTGTAAATAAGATTTACACAACTTTGAAAAGCATAAACTCAAGGCTAGGAAGATCATTTTGACCTAACTGATTGTTTTGCTTCTTTTAAATGAAGGCCAAAATGAAGCTAGTTGAACAGATAATGTAAGTGTACAATACCAAAAAATAGTGGGGATTTTTCAATTCTGTTGACCTAAATTTTATTCTCATCTTTCAATCTCAAGTCAACATGTTATTTACTTTGCTTTCTTCCCTGAGATACTATGAGAATTAAAGACTATATATAAAATGCATGTAGCTTTTAAATAGTGGTAATAGTATTTGAAATCATAAGCATCTTTGGTATAGCGTTAGATTTTACCGTAGTTTTTTGCCTGTTTGTCATCTTTATCTCTGATCAACTCATCAAATGTTTCTTTAATCATTTCGCTTGCAATTCTCCCTCATTTATCAGCAATGCTGACTCCAGAATGTATGTTTATGGAAGAATTATTAGGCAAGTCTACACCTGGGGCATGCACTGCAATTACAGTGTTTATTTCTCATGTCTAAATTTAGTTTTGAGATACAGATATATTGATGAAATGAGAACCATGTTGATTTCAGAGTTTTTTTGAACCATGATTTCAGAGTGCTTTTGAATGCACACATCATGGGTACACATTAACTGCTCTCTTCTGAAAGGTCCAAACGTCTCTCTTGATCCACAACCTCTGGTCAACTATTAGACACATAATGAAAAACATCCCATGTTGGTATTTTAAGTCATGTATGCTATTTGTTTTCACGTACCTGAGGTTCATATATGAAACTCTTTCACCAAGAAGATTTAAATGTTATAAAAGAATAAGCCTTACAATAGTGTGGTTGTAAAGAAAAAGGGAGTTTCATGTTAATATCTATGGCTCATGTTTTCTGCCTATAAAATGATGGAAATGCTTAAACCCTTCAATTTTATAGTAATGTTCTTTACTAAAGGACACGTTGTCACAAGTCACTTTCGGGGATGGAGGTTGTTTTCAACCACCGTGCTAGACAGTGACAGTTATAGCCTATTTCCAGCTTCTCTAAAACAATGCACATCCTTCTTTAATAACAACCATCCTATTTGTGTATGTGTTTGATGTTTTATTTTCTTAGGAGGCAGTATAAAATGGATAAAAGGACAAAAAGGCTGGTGTTATTAATTATTAGTTGTGAGATACCAGACAAGTGGCCTACCCATTCTGAGATCTTTATTTATCTGTAAAATAAAAGTGATAAAACCTCAGAGTTCTTGAGAGGACTGAATGTACTAATTTGGCATCTACTAAAAAGTGGATACCCATAAAAAAATAAAAGCTTCTCCACCCCCTAGTAGACTGTCAGCTCTCTGAAGACAGGGGCTTTCTTGTAGATCTTCATGACCTGAGTCAGCCTTTAATAGAAGTATGCAATAAACATTCATAAAATTGAAAGGATGAATAAATAGATGGCTCTAAGCGTAAAGTTTTCTGGCTATTTGAAGGAAAGTTTCCTTTAAAATCTTTCATTTAATTAATATTTCATCCCACTTAGGTTAAATTGAATCCAATAGTGTACCAAATTATACAAGGTTTAAAATATTTCCTGTGATTTATAAACCCTGAGAATCATCAACCTGAAATTCAGTGTTCGGTACCATGTGAGTCATACTTTGGTTGTTCTATAGCCAAGAACATCTCTTTTTCAAACTCTGGACATCAATTCTTGGACATTTGCAACCAAAGAGAGAGTCAAGAGACAAACGAGTGGTTCCTAACCCTTAGTATGCATCCAGCCACTACTGGGAGTTTATTAAAATGCACATCCTTAGGCACCACTGTCAGAGATTCTGACTGTAGGCTGTGAGGTGAGTTTCAGGCAGTTAAACTTTTATCAGGCTTCCTAGGCAATTCTGATGGAAGCTAATGTGAGTGCCACACTTTGAGAAATACAGAAACTCTAGTGAAAGATGACAAGAGGTTATACCAAGTCAAGGTGGTACAGAAACATTCTTCCAGGGTCGAACCCTTCCCATTGTATGTCTCTATATAATGGGCACGTCACATAAGGAAGGAATGCTGGAGTTTTGGGAGAAGAAGTCAGATTTGTGCCTTAGCAAATTATCTCAAGTGTAATCTATCCCTTCTGCATAGCCTTATATATGCATGCATACTTATGTATCTATACGATGTATTTATAATTAAATTATTGAATCATTCTATATGTCTCTTGTTATAGTATTTAAAGAATAAAATTCTAGGCCAGGCACAAAAGCTCACACTTATAATCCTAGCATTCAAGGAAGCCAAGGTGGGTGGATCATCTGAGCTCAGGAGTTAGACACCTGTCTGAGCAAGAGCAAGACACAGTCTCTACCAAAATGAAAAACTAGCTGGGTGTTTTGGCAGGCAACTGTAGACCCAGGTACTCAGGATGCTGAGGCAAGAGGACTGTTTAAGCCCAAGAGTTTGAGGTTGCTGTGAGTTATGATGCCATGGCACTCTACCCAGGGCAACTGAGTGTGACTCTGTCTCAAAAAAATAAATAAATAAAGTAAAATAAAAATTCTATTAAAGAATATATGTGCCAATAATATCATTCAAAATAATGTGGTCTTCTAAAAGTCATAAAATTGAGGTTGTTGATTGATCTAAAGAAATGATCTCAAAACATTCTTCAGTGATGTTATAAAATTTCTAAAATAAATTTGCAATGTATATACACCTTTGATCATGTGACTTTAAAGTGAAAGATCCAAGAAATAATCGTGAAAACATCAATAAGGTAATAATAAAAACTGCACATAACCATATTTCTGGAACTCTATGGGCTATATGAATACATCAACTCCTCTTAAAGCTTGATTATTCTGAAACATTCCCTATTTCTGTTTCAGATGATAAAATGAGGCTTCAAGAGATTATTAAGTAACATTTTAAAGCATCATATACCTAATAGAAGGCTGGCTTGGAATTGCAATTCAAGACTAAATCTGCAAAATGCTAAAGGCTGTACACTTACTACATTAGAGTGCCTCAAAACTAATTATAATTAAAGTGACCCCTACTGGCATACCACACACACACAATCCTTATGGTACTTTTACTTCATCTAGCCAATGACATGGGATTTAATAAAGCTTAGATTTTACTGCTGAAAAATTCAAGCATTTATAAGCTATCAAAACTTTGATAGGAAGATGAAATTTTGGGCTTTTTATTTGTTTTTATTGTCGCCACTACCATTGTGCTCACTTTCATTATTGTCAAGATCGCAGGCATAATGTCCATTTCCTCACCATGTGTGAGACGCTACATGAGGACTGTCCGTCTCGTTCCATTTTAGCCTCTCAATAACTTTGCCAGTACCATTTTTCAGCTGATAAAATCAAGTTTAGAAGAGGTTAATCATGATGATTTAGCAGGCTCTGGGGACAGATTCCTCACTGGTGTGAACAGGGATTATTAATAGAGAAGGACAGGATAATCTCTCTTCCCCTAGCCTTGACCTCTATCTACCACTCAGATTCCCCACGTCTCATCCACAGGGATACACTCCCAAGAACCCAGAACATTTCAATGGATTATCCTAGTATCCGAGCTCTGAATTGCAAAGGTGGTTCTTCTCTGCTCTGGACTTTCTTTTTCTCCACGCTTCCTTCTTAAAGAAGTTTTTACTGAAGTTTTTACTGGATGGAGCATCCTGTCAGAGAACACTTCCAGCGGTCAGTATCGACAATTAACATGATAATATGAGCCAGGATTCCGTTCTTGCTATATGAGAATACCCCATCTCATCTCACCTCCAAATCATTTACTCACTGTAAGTGCCTCCATATATTTGTGTATTAAAAACCCATTACCTTGGTCTGTCCTCATGGCTAAGCTTAAGATGAAAGGTTTGGTCATCCTAACTAAATCATGTGTGATTCAGAGAACCACTTCTTATGAACTTGCTCTGAATAAGACAGGCAATGATCTCTCTTCTTAAGAGATTGACCTTTTAGGACAGACACTGCTAAGAGCACTGAAGGAGGAGTCAGGTTACATTTTTTTTTTAATGTTGATTTCTTTTATACATTCTAGATTCTAATACTCTATCAATTATATGTGTTTCAAATATCCTCACTCAGGATGTAGCTTGTCTTTTCTTTTCCTTAATGTTGATTTTTTATGAAGGATTTTTTTAATTTTAGGGTAATTAAATTTAGAAATTCATTATTGGTTTGCAGGTTTTGTGTTTTATTTAAGATATTTTTTCCTCTTCTGAGTTCATAAATACTTTATATTTCCTCTAAAAATGTTATGATTCTTCCTTTCACATTTAAATTTCTGTGTGTATGCATATGTATTTAATCTACCAAGAATTGATTTTTTTGTATAGAGTATAAGATGGTGTTCCAATTTCATTGTTTTCCTATATGAATCACCAATTATCTCAACTCATTTATTAAATAAGTCCTAATATATCCTAAAAAAAAACCCATTACCTGCTCTGGACACCGGCTCAAACGGGGTCCCTCTGGAGGTGTTTTGGTCTGTTTCAGTAGCCACCCTGCAGATCATTTCAACAAACCTTTTCACGATCACAAACAGTACAGTGATCCTCCCATACATATTTATACTTCGCTAACTAGAGTCACAAGTCTGATGAAATGTTAGTGTCTCTTGACTATGTTATAAGATGACAAGTAAATGCAAATGCAGAACAGGATCCTAACTATGTGTCTCTTAGGAACAGATGATAAGAGCAAATTGGCAGGTGCATGTGATTCAGGACACGTTCTGGTGAAAGACTATGATCAAACGTACAACGAAAACCTATCCATCCCATCCACCTAGGTATAAATTAAATGGTGTTTGCCTCTTTATACAGGGCACACATATGGGTATAATAAGTTTGTTTTCTGTATAAAGGTACAAAAAAACCTGCAATGATTGTGAGAAATGATAATATTACATTAGAAAGAGGTGATCTGAGATTGAATTCTTAAGTGTCTAAAATTGACTTACAGCACTGCTCTATTAAGATTTGTACAAAGCTGTGAAGGACATCTAATGTAACCACGAGTGTCATATGATGTAATATATTCATAAAGCACAATGCAAAATGAGGCTTTTCAGAAGAACGGCGATTAATGTTAAAATATTATGTCTATCTCCCCCAAAAGACCCATGGGATAACCTTAAAAAACAATATATGATTCTTCATTTGCCTTTTTACTTTGTGATTACAAAGTCTTTTTCCTTTGCAAGTAAAAATAGCTATAGAAACATGTGATGTATTGTTTTCCAATGAAGAAGACACAGTATATTTCTCAGCAATTAAATCTAGTCATGACCACATATATAATTTCAGCTATTCATTGATTAACCTAATTGTTTGTAATAAAGAAAAAAAGCCTCTGAGCAGGTTTCAGAGTTAATTTATATATTTTTAAGTGAGCAAGAAGATTATAAGTAGAAGGCTTTAAAGAGATATTCCCTGAAGAAGCTAGCAGTATTAGAATAAAATTCAATTATACCAAAGGTATTGATGTTTATCACTGACTATATTCTCTTAATCATTTGCATTCATGTTAATTTAATTTCCATTTAATTTCATTATGAAGTATTAGTTTTAATAGACTATAACTAGTAGATATGTGTGTGTATATATAGGTATGTGCATATATACACTTGACCACAGAGAAATGAGGCAAAGCTGAATTTCAGGAAACATTTGCTCTGTCTAGTTAAAGAGAGAAAAGTTCATAGTCAAGCAAAATATGCTAATCCTCAAGAAACAGAGTTTTATAATAATTGCCAAAACACTCGCTTTTAGTTCTTGTAAACTTGAATGAAGCTAGGGAAGTATCTGCAAAATGTTTTTCTCCACTAGAATGCACCGCCTGAAGGTGAGCCTCAGTATGTTACAAAAGGAGGACACACTGGAATCACAACCATTTGATTCTGGAGCCAGTTTGGTATTTTGCCAGCTCTGGGCAAGTCACATCACTTGTCTGGGGCTCAGCATAGAAAGGATCAGAGGGTCCAAAGCGAGGAATGCAACGCTGCTTCAGGCTTGCAGTCGTCGTGTATAAACTGCACAGCATTTAAGATTTGTGATCCAAGGGAGAAAAAACAAATCAGGAGATTTCATATTAAGAGAGCAGAAGATAAAGGTAGTGTGCGGAGGGAGAAAAGGCAATGGCGATGCCAAGAGAGACTGCACTTGGGCTTCTCTTGAAAAATCTGAGGGTTTTCTCTGCCCTCGTTCGACAGGCTTGCCCTTCTGGTTCAACCCGATCCCAGTTGTGATCTCCACACTGCGGAGAAGTGCCAGTTGCCATTTTTTATTTCCCTGGTCATAAAACTTTTCATGGAGTAGAAAAAAATATCTGCTATATTCTTGATTTTATCAAAATGAGAAACTACTCATTTCTAGCACCCCCCAGGCAGCCGCAGGCATTGGAGTTTGCCTCTTCCTGACAGCACCATCTAAATACATTTCCTTTTATTCTCTGATTCTAAGGCTGAGCCACATTGACCTGAAGCCCGAGGCCTTTCTTTCTAACTCAAAGTCAGCACTTACTCCCCAAGTAATTAAAGTTACACCTGTAGCTTTGCCCATAAACTAATTAGACGGCTACCGTAATTGGACTTCCTCAAAAGAAGTTCATCTAAACGATTATGAGGTCGTATGGGAAGGCAGGGGAAAAAATGAACAGCCAAAAGTTAATTATTTATGAAAAACCAAAACTCAGCTTAGGAGCAAGCAATTTACTTGGTGCCCATGATCTACCAAGGTGAGCGTTCAGTGGTTAACCCCCTTCCTTGCTGCCTGTGTATCTCCTGTCATCTCTCTCTCTCCCAGGCCTTCCTTCCTGCCTGTCATGTAGTTTACTTACTGCCCAAGAAAACTTTCTACAAAGCATCAAAAATGAGGTTGCCTGGCCCTCTACGTGCTATCTGGAAGGGACATGTCATGGGCAGGAGATACTGGGGAGAGACACCAAGTGGGACTTCCACTCGAGTCCTCTGAAAGTCTTGAAATCTAATTTTCAAACTGATGGCTCTTATTTACTGTTAACTTACTTCTCATTAGGAAAATTTGATTTTGTTTACTTCAGCATAAATAACTGAAATAAAATTCCTATTAAACAGTGGTCAATGTTTTTTACCATGGAGAATGCCAGCTAGTTTAAAAATATCTTTTCTAAGTCAATACTCACAAAGCTTCTATAGTTCTGATAAGCACATACTCTTTCAACCTGAGAGTGAGTGAAATTACTACTTAGAGGCCACCTTGGGACTTAACCTTCCAAAAGATTGTTGCCCATAGGTCATGACATCATACTTATCTAAGATGGGGACCACCTTATGCTCAGAGGAGAATCAAAGCCAAGATTTTACACAAGAAAGTTCTCGCTAGAAATTATTTCAGCATTGCTACCCTAAGACACCTGCCACCATGTGACGACTACTATTCCAGTTGTGTTCTTGAAAACTGCTTGTATCATGTCATTTATCTGCCTATAAATGTCAATGGCGGCTTGGTGCCTGTAGCACAGTGGTTACAGCGCCAGCCACATACACTGAAGGTACTTGGGAGGATGAGGCAAGAGAATTGCTTAAGCCCGAGACTCTGAAGTTTCTGTGAGCTATGACACCACAGCACTCTACCAAGTGGGACATAGTGAAACTCTGTCTCAAAAAAAAAAAAAAAAAAAAAAAAGTCAATGGCTCTTATTGTCAAGAGCCCTAAATCCATATAGTTTCAGCTGCCACTGAAGCATATGGATATGAGAGTCACATCTGCCCATGTGACTTCATTGACTGCAACCCCTTCATGAGAACTCTGGGTTCTGTCTAACTTACAGCAGCCCAGATCATTTGTGATTCAAATCGAAATAAGATATCTCTCCATCAAGACGGTTAGTTCTTATTTCAAAGATGCAAAATGCCTACTACTTTTGAAAATATGAGGAATCCCTTTGAATAGCTGTTTGGGCTCAGTTTCGAGGAGTCAAGGAAGTGGACAATGCCATTTCACAAAGTCATGCTTCCATAACAAACGTTATGACAAACTCCCTTCTCTTTACTCTGTCTCCCCCCACCCCAGTCTTTACTCAGTCTCAGAAATAAAATGTTAGTGGGGGAAATGGATATAATTCTAAAGACATTTGCTACTGTGTGATTAGATAATTCCCAAGTTATTCACAAAAGACTTTACAATTTCTCCTGGCTATGCTTGGGACTACAGCGGGAATTAACAGAAAGCCTGTATATTTTAATAATCTTATTTTCCTAGGAATATCTTTCTCAAGACAAATACGCAATGCTCACTTTGGCAGCACATATACTCAAGACAAACGTAAAATGAATTCTGTCTGATGATACCAAAGTCAGTGGTTTTCTACGTTGGCCACAGAAGGAGAGTGTTCAAGCTCAAGATGGTACCTTGCCCTGTCAAACAGAGCACGTCTCCCAAGTAATAATGGTAATTGGAATGCTAAGAATAGCACCAACAATGGCCACATACAGTGCGCCAGGGGCCCCTCCAAATGCTAACTCACACTCACGACAGCCTTATAAGGTTGATACTCTGATGCCCACTTTGTAGATGAAGAATTGAGGCTCTGTCAATAGGACTCACGCTTTAAGAGACTGAGCAAATAAGAGGATGGAACTGGAATCTAAACTCGAGTGAAGTAACTCCAAAGCCACACTTTTAAGTCTCACTCTAAGTGGCTCCATAATTAGAGTTGTGTAAATGCAGTGAGATTATGAATACTTTATATTCTACTTCTTCCACTGTTCCTGAAAAATAGCATGTACTGAAAGTGTTCGTTTTATTTCTCTTCCTATTGCTCAGATTAAATAACCGAGGCATGAGGGAGTTGCCCAAAGTCAAGTTGCCATTGAATGGCCCAGCCAGATCTAGCTCCAGAATCCATGAAGTTCCACTGCTTCTCTCTGAAACTCAGTACCTGTCAGCAAGCCCTATGATTTCAGACACTTTGGGAACATCTCCTCTGCTTTTGTACTTTTGCATCATTGCTTCTGAAGCCAGAAGAGTGGCCGGCAAGATGGAGTCTGAGGAGCTACGCGTATGTAGGAGAGCTGACCAAGTCTGCTTAGCTCACTCCACACATCTGCCATGATTATCCAGTTAGAAGTTTCACCATGATTGTGAGGATATAAGTCTCAAAAGTCTTTGCAGGAGGTAGTTGCACATAGACAGTAGGTGTTGTGATATTGGTAAAGGCTACTTTGACATTATGATGTTTTCTTTGATGATTCTCTTAGATATTCTGTTAAAGTGAAAATTACCTTTCTGTTATTGAAACTTTGCAGTGTTAGAATGAAGATGACTTTGATGTTAACATTTTCTAGATTTGTTCCTTATGCTTCATTATAAAAATTATTAGAATTATAACTGAGGCAAAACAGAATTAAGGGACTCCTCCCACTGTTCTTCAGAATTGCTGGCCTTGTGACAATAAAGTCTGATGGGCCTGATTGCAGTACCTGCATCTGGCTGGCAGGGACAGGTGGCCAGACCCTCTTTGTCTGGGAACCCTGCCATCATGATTTATGCATTTATGTCTATGAGAATTGCTTAGGAACCTACTCCACGGAAGTTACATAGAACTTGGCCTGAGGCCTGAATTCTTACTGTGTGTCTCTCTCAGGTTGGACGGATAAAAACCTTTCATATGAGTTCCTCTTTCTTCCCTACCTCATGTTTGCTAACCTGAGGCAGCAAGTTCAGCAGAAACGTCAGAGTTTCTCTGGAATGTCAGAGTTACAAGTGGGGAGGAGCCAGGTCTGCCCAACGTCTGAAGCATTGGTCAAATAGGAACATCCTTGTTGGATTTTATATGACTGATACATATTATTTTTAAGGAAAAATTACAAAAATTTTGGATTGGGTTTGCTGCAGCAGCTATGTTTCTTACTTAGCTATGGCACAATCATAAATCTGAAACACACATGCACAGATTAAGGAAGTGTATTACTATTGGAAAACTCATGTTCTATCTAGTTTTTTTACACAACTATAGCCAGACCTACGACGAAATAGCTTACAATGATATTTCCCAATAATTTCCATCCTATGTCCAGGAAGATTTCTATGAGTGGATAATTATCAAATTATGAAAAAATGCTAGCAACATAAGTAATGAGATGACCTATTCACATACATTCTTTTTTTCTGAATGTGTGGGTTCAGAATTATAAAACCAACCCTAAGCTTTTGACAGCCAATAGTCCATTCCTTGTTTTCAAGGAATAGAACTTCATGAGAGGGGACTTTGGGGAAGTTATGGACTATCTCAGCTTTCCACTTTACAACATAAAAATATTAGTCCCTTCCACCATTAGCTTATATGAATTCAATGAAATATATCCTATGCTTATAATAAAGTGTATAAATATAAGGTCCTATGTTTGTCATTTCAAGACTTATGTTTATTATAAAATATTTAATTTTTTATTTTATTTAATTTTTTTATTTTTTGAGACAGAGCCTCAAGCCTGGATAGAGTGCTGTAGCATCACAGCTCACAGCAACCTCCAATTTCTGGGCTCAAGCAAGTCTCTTGCCTCCCCCTCCCAAGTAGCAGGGACTACAGGTGCCCACCACAACACCTGGCCATTTTTTTGTTTGCAGCTGTCATTGTTGTTTGGTGGGCCGGGGCTGGATTCGAACCCACCAGCTCAGGTGTACGTGGCTGGCGCCTTAGCTCATTGAGCCACAGGTGCCAAGCCAAAATATTTAAAATTGCTTTTAAAAAGGAATTTCTTGAGAAAACTGAAGGCTAAGACTCTGGAAAAACACAAATTATTGATAGTAGAACTCAAAGTAATACAGGAAGCAGAGCCATATGTGTTATTCTGAGTAGAGTAGAATCTACCTGATGAAATGACACCCCATGTTAGGTGGAATACTGCCCCAGAATTATATTCTTATACATGCTGTGTAATCTTTTATAAGGCTGTAGAGAAGTAAGAGCTGTTCCCTTAATTCTGAACTTGAACAATACTTTCCTTTCTTTCAGAGATATTTTTCTGAGCAAGGGAGAAACTTCTTTTGTCAAAGTTCATAAATACAACTTTTAGTGGCTTCTGTTGGCATTCTGGCTTGACACACTGGAGCAAGTGAATGGTTCTACCGATCCATCCAACACTCATGAGCACGTGGGAAAGAGGTACACAGGGGAAGGGCTCAGCGGTAAACTGAGCACTCATGGTGTGATAAACACTCTGCTTCCTGCCTTATAGCTTATCTCCTATAATCATATACACTCGTGCAACAATACCTACTAAAATGGCAGTGAATATCTCTATACTATGGTAGAAAGCTAAAGTTTCGAAGGTGAGTGCTGAAGGGAAGAAAGTTTTAAGCCAGAGCTGATTGATTCTAAAATTTGTTGTTTTTCTACATTAACACATTCTTTCAAATTAGAAGAAAGATACAAGTAATAAAATAGATTAAAATAATTAAAACCATTAGAAACTCTACTCGTAAAATGAAAATGTGTGATGAATTATGTTTGTGATATTTAATATTGTTTGAAATTATGTTAGATGGTAAATAGAACTACTTTAACTCAATGTAATTATCAAATTACTCAATGGACATTGTAGATAATATTTTTTAAAATGTCAAGGCACTATCTATATCATATACATATATTATAATTAATACAAAACATCTTGTTCACTAGTCTTAATTTTCTCTAGGGCCATAATTTTGAATTACATAGTGTTATTAACATTTTCTTTTCTCCATTTTTTAAAACAAAATGCTCACTTTAATACAGCATTCCTTAAAAGTGAGAACATGCCTCCCAAAGCAACTGCAATCATGTCTACAACTTGTGTAGCTACGTTTTTCCCTGAACACTTGCCAAATTTCTCATACAATATATTTAATCTCTTTCTCTTAGCTGGGATAAGAATTAAATAATGTATTCATTGTCCTTTGAGGATTTAGCAAAGTAAAAAAAAAAACCCAATGATGTTGTCAATCCATTTCATCATAAATTACCATTATTCTATACTCTTTAGGACCATAATTATAGCTCATCTTAATTACTACCATTTTTCAGATAAAGCACTAGTGTCAGAGAGGTTAAATAATTTGTCCATGGAACTCAGCAAGGGGATAATTGAGCCAGGATTAAACACAGAGATTCTTTATATCTGCACATTTCCATCCAATCTCACCATTTTACGGGCAATGCATTTCATAAATTAGTACACTCCAGCTGGGGATCCTTGAGGTCGCTCAACCTTTTGTCTCACACATTATCATACAACTCAAACATATATAACACTGAGGAGAAAAAAGAAAAAGCTTTCATTTTTATTTTTACTCTGTTTAATAAAATGTTACATATTGAAGGAAAGGTTGTTTCCTTCCTATGAAATTTTAGAAATAGGTCTGGAAGAACTTGACCTCCAAAAATACAGCCATTAATTGGTTCTAAGTTTCTGCAAGAGAAATGAAACCCTGTCAACATTTGGAAACAAAGAATTATGAAAAATCACCAACATAATTGGTGGATTTTGGAGAAAGCCTATCTCGTCAAACAATTTGAGAACAAGCAATGTAAGGCCTTTATAAAAATGAATGATCGCATCATTTCTTTCCTGTTAACACGTAAGACTCAGGGTTTGCCCCTGACTTTGCTAATATACAATCTACTCAAAAATCAGGATGTTGTTAGAAATATAAGTTACAATTTATACCTCCTTTTCAAATGCCCTGAATTCAGGTGACCTCGTGCCCTTGGCAAACATCAACCAATTTTCCCAACACTCCTACTGTGACCAAGTGTAACCTCCTGTACTCTCTCAACAACTGCTCCCAGGAGAATCTACAAATAGATCCGATTTGGGATATGCAATGAAACATATGTTCCACTTCTCAACTGACTAATAGCAAGTATTAAAGGGCTTCCTTATCCCAAATAGCAAAAGGAAAAAAAAATCAGCAGAGCAATGACGTGTCAGGGCTCAGGGTCACAGGACAGCGGTTGTGCGTTGAAGGCAGTTTCTCCTCCTGTACCCTGTTTCACTGCCCGGGTCTCCAGTTCACTCATCACTGTGGCACCACAGACCCCTCCGGCACCCTCATGTCCTCACCAAGTCACAGCCCCAGGGAACAAAGATGAACACAAATGTCTCCTGTCAAATGTTCCAAATATACTAACCCTTCCTGCACCTCTAACAAAGTTTCTAAATAAGGAGATAATAAACTTATCTTTCTGAGAGGGACTAATAAACTCTCAAAATATTGTTAAACTAACTTCACAAAGCACTTCACTTACAAATACCAGAAAATAGAGTCCTTCTTAAATGGGCATATCAGGGCACATGTTAAACCCCCACTTCCCAACACCACAACCAGCTCATGGTCCCGCTCTCAGGAGTTACCCTCTCTTCAGGTCCCTGATGTCCTCATCAAAGTCTTGCTAGAAAAAATGAAAGTTTTTCATTTACTTTTGCTTCTTCACTTTACCCAGCAGCTCTCAGAGCAGAAAGCTACTCGCTGAAATTTTGTCAGATCCAACACAGGCGCCTGAAGCCTCTAAGCTTTGTGAAGCTGATTTCTTGTGATTCCCCCTGATTTCCTGTGAAGCCTTCAATGTGGTCCTCTCACTATGGCACAAATTCATGAGCTTCAGTTCTCCCGTCCTTCTGGGTCAGGACCAGAAGCTGCTTTGTCAGGTATCCAAGATAAAAGGGAAAGAGAAGTACGTGGAGAGTTCCCAGAGGCCCAGAGACGGCTTTGTTCCTTTCATCCCCCCTGCTATGGAAGGGTGGGTAGAACACATTACTGCTGGAGTCCAGACTGCCCCTATTTCACCACATACCACTTCTCAAAGAAAACGCAGCTTTCTGATTCTCCTGAAGGCTCGTGCAGTCACTCATTAACACCAGATTCCTATCACCAAAAAGGTTCACGACCACCTTCACAAGTAGTCAAGGTAAAAACCGCATTGCCTACCACTGTCTTAAAACAAAGAAATCAAAGTGTGGTCTGTCATTGACCCATAGTAATAATCCCAGGATTAATGTTTTCTTTTCTAAGGAAATGGTTATACAGGCACGCTTCATTTTATTGTGATTTGCTTTATCATGCTTCACAGATGCTGGATTTTTTTTTTTTTTACACACTGAAGATTTGTGGCAAGCCAGTGCTGACCACACCTACTGGCACCAGTTTCCAACTGCATGTGTTCACTTTAGTGTCTCTTTGTCATATTTTAGTAACTTTCATAATATTTCAAACGTCTCCACTTTTGTTAAATCTGCTTTTGTTATAAATGATCTTTGAGGTTACCACTATAATTGCTTTGGGAACCACAAACCACCCCCAAATAAGGTGATAAATTCAATCCATAAATGCATTATGTATTCTGGCTGCTACACTAATCAACTCTTCCCCTATTTCTATCCTTCTCCTTGGATCTCTCTATTCCCTCAGACACAACAATATTAAAATTAGACCAATTAATAACCCTACAGTGGCTTCTACGTGTTCAAGTGAAAGAACACTTTTTCAAGCTTTTGCTTTAAATCAAGAGCTTGAAATGACTTAGACTTCATGAGGAAGAGATGTTGAAAGCTGAAATAAGCTGGAACCTTGGCCTCTCATGCCAAGGTTAGTAAATTTGTGAATGCAAAGGGAAAGTTCTTGAAGGAAATTAAAAGTGCTACTCCAGTGAACACATAAATGATAAGAAACTGAAGCAGCATCACTGCGAATGTGAAGAAGGTTTGCGGGGTCTGCACGGATCAAACCTGCCACACGTTACCTTAAGCCAGAGACTAATACAGAGCAGGGACCTAATACTCTTTAATTCTATGAAGATGAAGTAAAGTGAGGAAGCTACAAAAGAAATTCTGAAGCTAGCAGAGGTCAATTCATAAGATTTAAGGAAAGAAACAAGGTAAAAGTGCCAGTTGAGCAGCACATCCCCAGAGCTGATGGAGAAGCTGCAGGAAGTCATTCAGAAGGTCCAAATAAGACACTGATTAAGGTGACTACATTATGCCACAGACCTTCAATGCAGAGGAAACAGCCTTCTCTTCGAAGATTATGCCCTTCAGGCCATTCATAGGTAGAGTGGAGAAGCCCATGCTTGGCTTCGAAGCCTCAAAAGACAGGCTGACTCTCTTGTCAGGGGCTGATGCAGCCAATGGCTGTAAGTTGTAGCCAATGGCCATTTACCATTATAAAAATACTAGGACTCTCAAGAATTATGCCAAATCTACTCTTTCTATACTTTATAAATGGAATAATAAAGCCTGTATGACAGCACATCTGTTTATGGCATGGTTAACTAAATATTTTCAGCTTGTGGTTGAGACCTACTGATCAGAAAAAAATTTTTCTCAAAAATATTACCATTCCTCTGGGAGGCTGAGGTGGGTGGATTGCCTGAGCTCACAGGTTCCAGAACAGTCTGAGTCAAGCGAGACACCATCTCTAAAAATAGCCAGGCATTGTGTCAGGCACCTGCCACAGCTACTTGGGAGGCTAAAGCAAGAGAACTGCCTGAGCTCAAGAGTTTGAGGTTGCTGTGAGCTATGACACCATGGCACTCTACCAGGGAAGACAAAGCGAGACTCCTTCACAAAAAAAAAAAAAAAAGTACCATTCCTGAAAATGCATGTGGTTGTTGACGAGGTCTCACTGAGATATACAAGGATATTAATATTGTTTTCATGGTCATTGACGAGGTCTGACTGGGATATACAAGGATATTAATATTTCCTTTATGGCTGCTAACACAACATCCATTATCCAGCCCATGGATTGATCAAAGATTAGTTTTTATTAGACTTTCAAGTCTTATTACTTAAGAAATAAATTTTGTAATGCTATCAGTGCAATAGATCGTGATTCGTGTGATGGATCCAGGTAAAGTACATTGAAAACCTCTGGAAAGTTTTCCCCGTTCTCCATACCCATATCATTAAGAACATCTGTCATTTATGAGAGGAGATCAAAATACCAACATTAACAGGAATTTGGAAGACGCTGACTTCAACCCTCATGAATGACTTTGAGGGTTCAAGGTTTCATGGAGGAAGTAGCTGCTTACGTGCTGGAAACAGAGAACTAGAATTAGAAACAGAGTTTGAAGAAGTAACTGAAATTGCTGCAGTCTCATGATTAAACTCTAAAGCAGTGGTTCTCAACCTTCCTAATGCTGCGACCCTTTAAGACAGTTCCTGTGGGTCATGATGCACAGTTGAGAACCGCTGCTCTAAAGGGTGAGAAATTGTTTCTTATGGATAAGCAAAGAAAGTAGTTTCTTGAGATAAAATCTGCTCTTGTGAAGATGCCGTGAATATTGATGAAATGACAACAAATGTCTTACACGTAGTTGACAAAGCAGTGGCAGGATTCTGTAAGAATGACTCCAATTTTAACAGAAAATTGGGTTAAATGCTATTAAACGGCATTGCATGCTACAGAGGAATCATTATGAAAGGAAGACACAATCAGGACAGCAAACTTCATTGTTGTTTTATTTAAACAAATTGTCACACACAACCTCTAGCAACCACTGCCCTGATCATTCAGGAGCCATGAGCACTGAGGCAACTCACTGAAGTCTCAGATAAGCAATATCATAATGTACCAATAAAGTATTTTTAAAATTAAGGTACCTATATTGTTTTGTAAGCTATAATGCTGTTGCACACTTAATAGAGTATAGTGTAAAGAATTTTTATATGCACTGGAAAACCGAAACATTTTTGTGAATCACTTTATTACAGTATTTGCTTTATCGCAGTAGCCTAGAACAGAAACTACAATATCTCCAGGGTAAGCCTGTAAACAGGCCAAAGAAATTTTAGCAGTATTTACTTTAGTACAGACCCCATCATTCCAGAGTACATGATAAACAGCAAATCGCTCTTTGAGGCAGCCAAATCATCACTGAAATCCTGTGTAGGATTTTTTAGGGACAATATGGAAGGCATTTTCCCAGAAAAAAGATAACCTAATGCAATAGCACCCCTTAGTGGTGATATAAGGGTATACATGTTATAATTAAGATAATTAATCTGTTAAGGGTCTTTTAAAGAATTTCCTATAGAATTAAGTTGAAAAGACCTAAAGACTGCTCTAGTAATCCCGCCCCTTGCCTCAAGCAGAACCACACTAGTATCAACTCACCAATTTGGAAATTTATTGTGGTTTTAAAGGTCTGCAAAGGAAAGATTCCATGACCTCTCCCCATAAAACATTCCAGAGTTTTACTTTCAGGTCTAATAAAAATCCTTTCTACAACAGCATGCACCCATTTCCCCTAGTTAAGCCTGCCTCTTTGGTTGAGATGAGAAACAGATGGTTCTAGCCTTTCATTCATTAGCGTCCATGTGCACCGTTAAGGCTAGAGAGACAGAATCATAGCAAAATTGTCTGAAGTGCATTTGGTCAGAGGAAGCCATCGGGATCGATCTATAACCTTTCAGAAAGGGACCTGCCAATGCCACATCCCCGTTTGGAGCAGAAGGTGCTTTCCTGGGCCTGAAGGTGCACGGCAGAGTTCCTTATTTGAAGAAGGCTCCATTCTCCCCTCAGGTGAGGTGAATTGCTGCGGTCCCTGGGCTAAGTACTTTCCTTAGGTAGTACGTTAGTTAAGTACTTTTGTAACAGCCCCACTCCGAGGAGAGGTGCAAACTCCTTTCAAACAACTAGAGCAGCGGTTCTCATCCTGTGGGTCCCGACCCCTTTGTATCAATGAGAATACATCCTGCATATCAGATATTACATTATGATTCATAACAGCAGCAAAATCACAATTATGAAGTAGCAATGAAAATAATTTTATGGTTGGGGGTCACCACAACATGAGGAACTGTATTAAAAGGTCGCAGCATTAGGAGGCATCAGGAAGGTTGAGACCCGCTGAACTAGAGGCTTTTGAATAATAGTACCTACTGATTTAACATTTCCTCCCTTTGCATGCTGTCTGACTGCTAGACAGAATAAAAACTTTTGTTTTTTTTCTTTTATTTGTCTCTTTAAATTGTAGTATAATTATGCCTTTGCTATCACAGAACTGAAGGCTACATTGAATTTTCTCCATTTCAGCATTTCAAATATTAATAAAATTTTGAATATTTTTTTATTCTCTTTTATGATTCCCAATGATTCTCAAGTCATAACAACTTGAAACTGGACTCTACCCAGTACGTTCTGGGTACTTGTTTTCACAGGGTTGGCACTACAGTACTGAGTTACTTTGACTAATTACAAAATGTAAGCTTTTAGTTTTATCACTAGATAGGGTTTGTTTTTATAATCCACAGTCCGTGGAAGTACATAAAGATTAGGTTTGCCCATGTGGTCCATGGAAATGAGTTTTTAAGAGATGAATTAAAGATAATGACATCTTACTTGTGGTAGTTGAAGATGTAATGTGCAGAGACTTATTCCGATGTCTTTAATTTTAAAACATGATATAAGAAAGGCCAAATTCATGTTCCATACTGACGTTTGATCTTTAAAAAGGAAGACACGAGATCATGGAAAATAATGTCCACTTCCAAATTTTCTGTACCACATGCTTAATGGTTTCAGGCAGATAATATATATATTATAAAATAACAACTAAGTACATGTTCCTGCATGAAAAGTCACTGTATGTTAAATACAGATCATATTCTCAATTTATACTTTCTTGGCATTCATACTTGTCCTTAATCTTGTTATAATATGTCTGTAGGTAATGCGTTTGCATTTCTTTTTAGGCTCAAATTGGGACACAATGATTTTTTTTCTTTATTTATTCATGTATAAACATTACCCTGCATTAAATTCCTGACTGTCAATGATTTCTAATTTGAAGAAATGTAGCCATGGCAACTTTGGAGGTCCTCTCTCCCCCCCTAGTGGTGATGGACTGTATAGGAAATGTGTAGTATGTGTCAATATTCATTCTGAAATACACATGGAAGTGACGCTGAGGAGTCAGAACATTGTACTGAGACAGAGAAGAGAGTACTTCAAGTCCCAGGTCTTCCATTTCCCACTCTCAATTTGAGACCGCACTTGACCTTTTATACCCAGTTTTCTCATCAGACGTAGAATAATGAAAGCAATGATTGTGATTTGCAAGACGGTTCTGATGGTCAAGTGAGAAAACGTTAGATCAAGTGTATCTAGACATTGATATAACAATTAGATTTCTTTCTCCTTTGTTTCTTAAGAACATACAAAAGACTTAGTATATACAATCAATTGATTTGATCTCATATGGGAAAACACAAAGGTGTTTCTTATGGCCCCTGAATTCTTCTACACAAAGAAGAGGAATCCAGAGGAAACAGCCTAAACCAGAGCTCACACATCAGTCCCAGGGATGGAACAGGAATCACGTGCCCTGGGATTCTCTTAGAAGGACACCTCTCTAATCAGAAGGAAACAGACAACTCAAAACTGAGGTACATTCTGGATTCTAGTAGTATCTATATCTTGAAAAGACTAATGACATTGGGAAATATTCCTGGTTGGAGGAGATTTGAACAACAAAAGAAATGAAGAAACTGGGAGAACTAAGTGTAATGCTTGTTAGGGCTTTCCCTAACACTGGAGAATTTGTAGTGATTTGAAAATGTGCTTTCAATTAGACCATAGTATAGAATCACTGTAAATTACTTTACTGTTTTTGAGTTTGATTGCTTAGAAGAATGTTCTCGGTCTTAGAATACAGATGTTCAAACATTCAGAGATGAAGTGGGAGAGAGAGAAGATGTATATACACTATACTAGCCTTTCAACTTTTCTGTCACTGGAAAATTTACAAAACAGAAAAAAATGTGGAACAAACAAATAAATGCTCAGGTTTTCCATTTATTAGAGATTCAGTTGGGTTAATAATACCCTTTTTGCAATTCTGATGTCATCTGAGGTTTAAGGGAGATGATCTTAGGCAGTGAGAATCTGAATTATAAGGAGACAGCTACTCAGCAAATTTCTGCTAAATTTTGTAGATGGATCAGTTTCCCCTTGGGTAAAATGGGATAATGATTATTCTTAGACTTAGCCCATTCTCCCGGAGATTTACCATTTGCTCTTCATCCTCTTATCATTTTTTCTCTAATTGTTTCCACTTCAACATTTGTTATTCCTGTAATACTAAATTGCCTTGCATTTCTCTGACAAATTGTATGGCTTCCGATTTCTCACTCTTTTGCACACCTTATTTCTTCCTATAACGGCCTTTCCCCCATATAATTAAAATGAGCCTTCTAATGTCACTTCTTCTTTCTGTAAACTTGCCCACCTGCAGTGGTCTCCTCCTCAACACTCTTAATCTGTCTCCTGTGTATACTCTTTATAATTAGACTGAATTGCAAATGTGCAATTTTTGGCTTCTTTACTGGGTTGAACCTTCTTTGAACACAAGGAATTTCTATCAACTATCTTGCAAACTCAAGCATCTAGCAAAACATCTGGGTGCTCAGCAGTGGACACTGTGCATTTGTTAGCTAACTAGATGGAGGCAATTTGTAAATTCTAAAGTACTAATGCCAATTACAGGAAAATGTCAGCGACAATGACACACAGTAGTTTCTTAGTGTTTGGTAGCATCAGAGAAGGTAGTTTAAATGGGGACATGGGACACACAGTGTGGATAATCTTGTGTATGGTAGATGATTGCAGAGCAGAAAGGCTTTGGAAAGAGAAGGAAAAGGTAAAATGTCCAAAAATTTATTTTGCGTACTCTTCCCTTTTGCCTAGACCCCAGACAGGGGTCTTAGAGATGTGGCATCTAAATTTTCAAAAGCAGTATTAGAAAGTTTGCACCTAGGAGCATCCTCCAGGGAATCCTCTTTCCTCAGGTCCAGCCACATTCCACAGAAAGCCCCTGGGAGTAGCTAAGACACAGAGAAAATGTGAGGGGGATACGGGATGGGGAAGGAAGAAGGATATGCTCTGTTCTGGTCCCAACCATTCCCGTGGCCTCACTTTCTCACTTCTTTGCTTTCCACCTGGGTGATGGTATTGAAAGGTACCCTTCCTGCTAAGAACTGGAGGTAGGGCTCATCCCTATTGGTAAAAGCAGTAGGGAAAGATGAAGTGCTGCCCTCTTCTGGCAGCTTTACTAAATCTTCACAGAGCTCACAGTTTATAAATCGAAATAAAACAGCTCGACTTCTGAGAAGGCAGTCATAACAGCAGGAGGGAGAGCTTGGATTAAATCAGTAGACATTCAGTAGACTGTAGCATTAAACAGCTGTCTGTCACTGAAAGTTCTTTTTAAACTTTTTTCCTTTATATTTGAATTTGGCTGCTAAAATAGTTCCATGGGTACGTAACACCTGCTGAATCACCCAAAGGGCAAGTTCTCGTGTGTTTATGAGTCCTCACTCGGCAACACTAGAGAACAACAATAGAAAACAGAAAAATGACAAGCAAGAAGCAAGAAGAATTCAGTTTCATAAATTGAGCGCAAAATTTTGGGAAGAGAAAATTAAAGTAGAATTTCTGTAAACTTTGTGTAAGTTTTGTGTTGTAATAAAAGACATGAAATTCTATATTGAATGATTTATGGGACTGTGGCTTCACAATCACTTCTGATGTCAGAGATGAGAAAGGTCTTAATTCACTCCAATCACAGTTTATGTTCTGTCCAAAATACATGTTTGTATCATTTAAGCATTAAGTATTTTTCTATATTGGTTTTCAAGATACTGTTTTGCCTTCTGATAGTAAGCCTGAATATTTTTTTTAAATAAATCAGTGTTTAAGTTTGAATTTAATAGAAGTCTCTCTTCTAATATGAATTGCAGGTACTTGCATTTCAGTTCCCCAACTTTGTCCTTTCCTCAGCATGCAGGTAAAACCAGTTAGTGAGTGAGTGTTCATATGTGGCCATCTGTGATGACCATGTGCAGGGCCCCAAAGCATCTTCAAATTATCTTAACAGCGTTAGAGTGACATGCTTATCTGTTTCGACCTTTAGCATTTATTTATAATGCATATCATTCAATATGTTTTAAGATAGTGAGAAGTTTCCAAGATGAAATATTCCTAGCTTTGGAGGAGCCTACATTCTAATGCAAACAATTATAGGCT
This sequence comes from Arctocebus calabarensis, assembly GCA_963573935.1. Taxonomy (NCBI): domain Eukaryota; kingdom Metazoa; phylum Chordata; class Mammalia; order Primates; family Lorisidae; genus Arctocebus; species Arctocebus calabarensis. The sequence continues at coordinate 37,123 of CAUYON010002108.1, forward strand.
GCATTTTTGGAAAAAGCAGTGCTCCTGGGAAAAATGAAAAAGGAGTTCCATCAATTTCTACTGCACATCAGCAGATTAAAAAAACTAACTGTAAAGAAATTCACTTAAGCTGACTTTCCCCTCAAACCAAACTTCCCTCAGGTAATCTTTCTCTGTGATACCAAAACAAGGTTATTTGTGGTTATGCACGGTAAGCATAAGAATGAAGCAGGGAAGGGCGGTCAGTCTGGGAAAGCTGAGATAGTTTTGCAGGTGGGAGAACACACTTGTTTCAGACTTGAAGGATGAATAACAGAGAGCCAATAGCTCAGGACTCAGGAGGGTGTTCCAAGGAGAGGGAGATTTAGGCAACTCTTGGAGGTTTCCCTCGAGTATTTAAAAGTGAGACAGAACCAAGGAGGGCATAGGGATAGGTGTGAGGTATAGAAACCAGATGGTGGTAGGTGGTGAATGAGGAAGGTATACAGGTGCGCCCAGGTTAGCTCATGTAGGGCCTTGAACTCCACAGTCCATTCTGCAGCCAAAGGACAGCCTTGACAAAAATTTTCCATGGGGGAAGTCAGCACACACTCGCTGTCTCCTTGGTGTGCAGAGTGGATCTGAGCACAGAAGCAGGACTTGTAGAATGGAGCTGGTGACAGGGTGAGACACCAAGCCTATCATCAGACACATGGTCATCTTATGAAACATGTTTGGATTCAAGAGAAAAAACAAGCACAAATCCTGAAGCTGCTGGAGTGCTCCCACTCCCTCTTCTGTTCTGGGGTCCTGGGTTTATCTTTCTCTCTCCCAACGCTCTGTGCATTCTTAGAGGCGAGAGATAATGCTTTGTGCATCTTTGCTGCAACAAATGTTTAATAGAGCCCATGTGCTGAAGAGATGAATGACAGAAAATCAGCATTTGCATTTTAACCCTTACAGTCTAAAATGTGCTTTTATGGTTACTTTTTATTACTTATGGATTTAAAAAAAATACTTTAAAATTCTATGAGGCTGGGAGACAGGGACTACTGGATGTAAGTGCGCAACTTCTCCATGGGGACCTCTTGTCATTATTTAGGTTTCTATCAGAGGAGTGACAGTGCAGGTTGCCTTCTTGCCTTGATTGTCCCTCCCATGATAAACAGCCTTGGTTCCCTTGGCTTCTTCTGAAAGGCCTCTCCCCCTTTCATATGCAAAGTTGAGTGGGTTGGGTAAGATTACTCTTGACACTTTTTGGTCCTTCAAATAGCTTCCTCATTTTCTGCAAACTAAGTCATTAAATGCACAGTTCCAAATACCATCCCTGTCAAAATAGCTGACAACTAGGGATTATTAACTAGCTCTAATACAGTATTTACTTTAGAAAACAAATGCTTCGAAGTGATGGTATGGTTGTTTTTCCCCCTTCAAGTGATGCTTCACAGGATTTTGTGGAAGCTCAGAAGCCAGATAAACTTTGATGAATTCTTTCTCATTTGGGTGTTGTTGGCTAAATCTAGACAGCACTCTAGAAGTTGGTGTTTATGTGTGCATGTGTGGAAGGGGGCAGGTTTTCTTTTCTGAACATGTTTTCTGAATGTGGAAAGGGTTAGATGTGCTAAAGCGTTTATAATCAAGGCACAGGTACACACCTTCATGTACACGCACACCTGCAGGGTTGACTTATCACAGTGCTAGTCTATGGTCCACAGGAGAATGGGACAGCAAATAAGTGACATTTACTTTCTTCCAAAAGGTAGACATTCCCAAACCCATCTCCCCCTGGGTATCGTGTTCTTAGTGTTCTTAGGCAGTACCCTGCTTATGGGGAGTCTTAGCTAAATTCATCCTGTCTTGTGAAACTTCTAATCTAGGAAAAATTAAAAGGCAAGACTCCCCCCAAAAATTAAAAAACAATTAAATAAATGGCTGAAGGAAAGTAAAGAAAGGTAAATTTTAGGAGACAGCAAATTCAGGCAGGAAGCTAAATACGAGCTAGCCTTGTATAAAGCACAGATTTAGCAAATAGAACCATCTGGGCTTACACCTCATATCCTTATGGCCACTTATAAGCTCTAAGACCTTCACAGGTAACACAAACTCTCTAGTTGAGGTTTCCTCATCAGTGAAAGGTGGGTAATAAGTGTGTTGCGAGAACAGCATTAGCTACTGTGACTTTTTGAGCACTGTGCCAAGAATGTAAGAAGGCCTCAAAAAAAGATCTCTTAGAAATATTCTTTATTTGGAGAGGTGCTTTCAACAGAAAAAATAATGTTCATTTGCAGCACAGAATAAAGAATTAGGATTTGTACAGGAGGCAAGCTTGGAGGAGAAACTAAATAGCTCTAGTACTTCTTGAGTAAGGCACTCACAGTGTGGATGTAATTATTATTCTGAGTGAAGTGTAGGGCAGCTTAGAACCCATGTTCATAGAGAAAACACATGCATTTAAGTTGGATGTAAACTTACCCACTAGTTAGAGAGGCTGTTCTTTTCAGTAAAGAATCTCAACCTATCTGGTTCACACGTATTAATAGCAAACAAAAAATAAGTCAGGAAGGAATTCTTCCACGTAGCCAGTCAAGCTTTTTTGCTCTTTTTCTTTTCAGTCTGCAGAAGGAAGATAATGATCTCCTTTCCTGGAGACTTAGGTTGGATTAAGGGAAGTACAATACCTGGAACATGTCAGAAATCCTAATGAAAACAGTTTCCTCTATTCATAAATAATGCATAGCACTCAGAAATCACTGGCTGTTTCATTAGTTCTCCCTCCCAAGAGCATTAAAATTTTTAAAAAGCATACTATTTAAAACTTTAAAGTAATAACAGAGATATAAAACAAATATCATCAAAAGTTTTTCCCTTGGGTTTCTATTATACAAGCATTATGCATATAATCCCAAACAGCGCAGAGGTCTTCTCAGACATAAAACAAAAGGTTTTGTTTGAATTGAGTCAATTATAAAAAAAAAAAAAAAAAAAAAAAATCCCACCTGCAATGCGCACTTTAGATACTAGATGGCGCCATAAGTCGCTCTATTGTGCCACTTTCCCTGCCTGGCTGGGTCAGCCCCATCTTTGAACAGGACTTTCCTTTCAGCAGTTACATTGATACCTTTTGTAATGTACATGCTTGTGAATAAGAAAATGAGGCATTTAAGACTAGTCTGGGGAAGCTTTAAGTACATGCTGAAAATGTCACAAAATAAATAAAATGTATTCTGTGTCTCCCCATATTTTGTCTTGACACTAGCAGGTATGAAGTTAGTATACAGCCTTGGCATTTTCTCACATGTATTCAGACTTTAATTCATAGAGGAGAGTAAGTAGAATTAGGGGACAAGTGATCTGACATTTCTGAAATGATACCTATGGGCAACGTCTAGTTACTCTGTTTCTAAGCAACACAAGACTGCTTCAGGTAAGAAGCAATGTCAGATACAGTCTCTATTATTTGGTAAATCCCTGATTTCTTATTTATGAGAGAAAGAACAATGAGTGTAATCTGACCAAATGACATACCAAAAACAAAGGAGAGAAATTAATTTGCCCCAAGTACAGGCAATAAGGAGACTCCCGGCCTATGAAGAATCTATACTTAGTAATTAAACTGGCAATCCATCTTTTCATAATCCCTACACACTAGCAGTTCCACACAAGGCTGTGCTACTGGGCCAGTTTAGCGCACACCCTCTTTTGTCACACCACTGATTGGAACCACTCTCCTATTTAGAATTTTCCGGCAAGCAAGAAAGTTTTATTTTTGGAAAAGGAAAAGCCATAAGGAAAAGGAAAAATAACTAATATTGTTTCAGCAGGTAATGTTTGTTTAGGACTTTACGTACATGTCTTATCTCATTAATCCTCAGCAATGGTGAAACAAGGCAGAAAAGACTGCCCCTGTGTTACAGACCAGGATAAGGACTCAGGGAAGTTGAGCAAGGTATCCAAGGTGGCACAGCTACTAACCGGCGGGGCTGGGATTCTAATAAGGTCTTACTTCCTCCAAGGTCTCACAGCTACTAACTGGTGATTCTAGAAGTCCTTACTTCCTCCAAGTCTCAGGTGTTTATCCAGGTGAGTAGTGAAGATCATAGACTCTGACATTTCATAATGATGAAACCTTGGACAAGGTCCGTCACCTCATTGGGGTGTCCTCGGTTGCAGTGTGAGATAGGACTACAAAGAACACCCCTCTGTGCACACAGCAAGAACATCGGAGATGACTGGAAATTATGGTCAATGCAATCTTCATCTAAGAACCCTGAATAGCTTCTGGTCCCTTCCGAATGGAAAAGGATGCTGGAGCGTCTACCTCAGCTATGCTTTCACCTGGAGCCCTGGTGGATTAAGCTGGCAGTTCCGATCAGAGATCAACGTAAAGAAAAGGAGACAGACAGGCCCTGGAGAACAGCAGGGTCAGACAGCAAATGCCCTCAGCGTCTATTCGCCTCAGGCCCCATTGCTATTTGTCAACTGGCTCAAGATTCCATTCTCCTGTTGGTAACACTCTCCCTCCCACTCCAAGTGGATGAACAGCAACAACTGAAGACAGGAATGTATTTCTTTGTTCTACTCAAAAAAGGAATTACTGAGAATTTGGTCAGGAGACCACTAGACTTTAACAGGTGACCCTCATACATTCCTTCATTTGAAGTAAACAAAAGTTAACAAGCATGCAATGACTAATCAGTATGCCCAAATTACTCAGCCTGTACTAAAGTTGGTTCTAGAAAGCAAAGAGTTCCTGCCATCTACATTCTTTGTCTGAAAGTGGAAATCAAGTAATTCCAGCATTTCTTTTCACATAATACTAGGTTCAGCAGATATTCAGAAGGTATAACAAATTTTATTTTCTTCTTTAAATATGACATAAATTAGAGCTCATAGAGTACTCCACAAAGAATTAAAGCCTAACATGTTTATAAACCAATCAAACAAATCTGTAGAGACATAGCGAGCACAGTAAGATAATGCTACTTCTTTTGCACCTGCATTATTTTAATGTAACTATGTCATAATGCGTGGCTACAGATCAGTGGTTCTCAACCTTCCTAATGCCTTGGCCCTTTAAGACAGTTCCCGTGGGTTGAGACCCACAGGTTGAGAACCACTGTTATAGATGAATTTAGCAACCGACATTCTTATTTATAATACGAATTTATTCCACATTTCACAGGGCTAGATCCAATCTCTTTGGTAAATATCATTTCCATAACAAATAATAATTTATTGTGACATAATCTTTTTAACACAACACTTTATTTCAAAATTTAAAATTAGTACAGATAAACATTTCTTCAACACGAATCTGACGTTGCATTGTGAACTTAGCGGGGAGTTTCAAGTCCCCGTATTGGGTTTTTCCATATTTGAAAATATATGTAAGGTTGAATTCTAAGCTGGAGGAAGCAAAATAACAAGAGCCATTTGTAAGATCTGCTGCATCTGTGGTAGTAGGAGGCTGTGTATTAACGAAGTGAGCTCAGCTTTGCTGGTTTGGTTCTGAGTGTTACATTTCTACTTTTCTTTCCTCTCCGTCATATGGTATGTATGATAACTGTAAGCATCAAATCAAATCAGCTGTGTACAAATAGCACATGGAACCCTTTCTTAGTTCAGGTTTGGTAGAAGAACCTGGGATATCACAAAACACACACACACGTATTTGCCTAACACTTGTGTGTCTGAAACACACACACGTATTTAACACTTGAGCAAGGGCTCGCAAAGAATGGATCCCTTGGTCACACTGGGCTGGGGATGCAAGTTCCCAAGCACATATTTCAATGACGCCCTCCTTCCCAATCCTGCTTTATCCCGTCTATCCCCAAACCTCAGTCTCTAGCTGGGAAGCCCTTGTAACGGTACCCAGCAGATCAAACCTCATGAAACACAAGCCCCAGGTCTCTAGAACATGGGACTGAATTGAAGCCCAACCAAATGTATCCATGGTAATGGCAGCTTGAGGTTCTAAAGAGAAAATAGTGTTGAAGTTTCCCTTCCCTTAGACTTTGTGGTGTTTGCGTTTGGTTTTGTTCTTTGTTTTACGTTACTTATTTGTTTTGTTTGTTTGTTTTTAAGAGAGAATTTTTAGGTCCATAGCAAACCTTAGAAGAAGATAGAGAGATTGCACAGAGCTCTAGGTTTTTGTTTTTTCCTTGATTGTATGGAAGGCGAAATTAAATGAGGACACAGCCTTGCCACCTTTAAGGTCACACTGTTCAGAATTGGGGGCAGATGAAATTAGATTTCTTTTCTATGTCCTTGTTTCATTCCCTAGAATGTCATTCCACCCAGTCTGCCTTGGTTGTTAGCCCTCACACTCGCCAGGCACCTATGCAGATTTTATTTGAAAACGTCCTAAATATCTAGAAAGTTAAAAGCAGGCTCAACCCTAAGGGAGCACAGTAATTGTCAGGAAGCTTTTAGCAAAGCGTTACCGGGGCTGGGGGATAAGACAAAACGTCTTACTACTCTGGAGCTTTTAACGACTAAAGAACAGGGAAAAATCAGATTATGTGAGAACACATTTTTTTCAAGGGTATATAGAGAAAAACATTCACAGAGAAAGATGAGGAGTAAGTAAGCAGAAAACCCCAGTGTGTGAGTGCCCCACACTGGGCTGGGCGTTGGAGGACACCTCTGAACTGGACACAGGCCTTGTTAACTCTGCCTGCAACACTCTGGCAGCTCCAGCCGTGCCAGGAAGTGGTGAGTTGTAAACTGGGTCCCAGGAAACTGAACACAGGTAAGACGTGAACAACGATCTGGAGAAAAACACAGTCCCCTCCCTATGAGGGGGAACACCCCATAATGTGACTGAGTTGGCACAGCCTTCCTAAGGCCATGTTCCTCCATGACCACCATGGAAATTATTTGGGAGTTACTGAGTGCTTTTGTTTGTTTAAAATAGATGATATAGTTTTCCAGTGATTTCCTAGCAAAAAGTCTATTGATCTACTATTAAGCATTGTGGGTTTTGATAACTACCAGGGACGTTAGTTGGTAAAACTGTTTTAAAAAGTGACCAAAGTGCATCTTTAACAATGCTTGATGCCCCATATCCTAGTTGGTAATGAATATTCCTTTGTAGATTAAACAGGTTCAAATGTCTTTCACCATTGCTTTGCATTCCACAGTCCTGGGCAGTGTCACCCTAGTTGTGACATAAGGAGATATCTCAGTGAAAACTATGACTGAGGGTACAGGAATTATATTTTTAAAAGCCTTAAAAATAATAAATATTTATTAACGATAGCTAAATGCTGAATCATAGGAATATAGAACAAGGTTCACCTGAGCTATTCTCACCCCTTTATCTCCACAACAGAGGGATCAGTCTATGCTACGACCAGTGACAAGCCACAGGAAAGGTTCAGAGGTCAGGCTTCTAATTTATAGCCCTGACAGCCACTTATAATTTGGTTGTATGTCGGAATTTCTGTCAGTGGGTAAGAAAATGAATAGGCCTTCTCATGTTGCTATATTTTTAAGAATGGGAACATCCTATCAGGTGGGCAAAGAGTTGATGATGTAAAGGCACAGAGAGTGTACCCTGTCTCTATTCTGGAAGTTTATCCCCCCAAACCTGCTCGCACTGAAAGTTGAAGAGGCTTAGGATGAAAAAGCTATAGGGAGAATTATGAACACGCAAAACGAAACAAAGACCTCAAAACTCGGGGATACCGACGGTGAGGTACCAGCAAGGGGCACACAGTTGCGGGGATAACAGCAGCAAGGCAGCCCCTTGCCAGCTGGCTAGATGTCTTTCTGTAGTCACTGTTCTGTAAACTTTAACCATCAACATATGCGATGTTTCTGAATAGCTGCAGTGGCAGTTCATCATGGTTTGGTCATGTTATTATTTATTTATTCAGCATCCCATTGTTTCTACCTCTTGGATTTATTTATTCATTTTTGTTTGTTTGTTTTGCAGTTTTTGGCTAGGGCCAGGTTTGAACCCATCACCTCCAGCGTATGGGGCCGGCGCCCTACACCTTGAGCCACAGGCACCGCCTGTGTTTCTACCTCTTTTAAAAGTGTTTGAGCTGCTGCATTTGGCTATAAGGCATTTAACATTTTAAATTAAGACACAAGAAATTCCAAATGGCACTTGAGATGTCCTTGAGAGAAGCCCCTCATTTTCTGTGAGATACTCATTTTCTGTGTAGATACCTCAGATATGCATAAATTAAACCCTTTGCATATTTAAGCCAGACAAAATTACTAAGATGACAGTGTCTCTCATTAGAAAAAAATGCAATTATTCTGCTTAATTATGTTGTTAAAGTAGCCTGACATTTAAAATAATCGATGAATATGTAATTCTCTAATCAGGAATGGGCAGTTTCTTCAGAAGTGCCATCATCACTAGTTTTATAATTTACTATTTCACAGGAGTTTCATGAATGACAAGATTAAAGCTTCAAAGCAGAGAAAAACCATTGCAGGGTGACATCACCCTATTAAACACCCATAATACTTAACAGTAATAACAATAAAGCCTCCCAAATTAAGTCAATGTATTGAATTCCTATTGGGTACGCTAAAGACAAGACATTTATGTGCAGTAATTTTTTTTCCCCATACTAAATTCCCCATCCACAACCATGCACCCAAATGAACATCAGAGCAACATGTTGTACTGTAAAGGATTAAATAATATTTTAGTTTACGCCTTTATTTCTTGTCTCTTTTCTCCAAGTGATAATAGAGATCTCATTTACCATGCATGAACACTTACATTCTCTTTCCGAGAACATTCCTGATATAGTTGGTGTAAGAGAGAAAAGTCATTTATTTAAAGACTGCCTTAGTAATCTACAGTTTCTGTTAAATATCTAGATTATTTGGTCAGTTAATTTGTCTCTATGTCCTAAGAAGAAAGAAAAGCTAGCTGCCGTACTCAATCCACGTGAGTTGGTATATGAATACTTATAAGGACATCAGGATTCACAGCGTCTTACAATCATGCTCCAAGCTAAACAAAAACAAAAGTGAAATGGCCACAAATATTACAGTATAATAAGATAAAAGATATGTACAAATTCATCGATAACATTCAGCAAGTGTCGGGGACAAACATTTAAAAAGAACTCTACGTAAAACAAAGTAGATAAATTTATCAAATGTTGATAAATTTTGAGAGACAGTATAAAAGTACACAAAACATGATAGAGAGAAAGAATTTTAAAAAATACTATGCGGATACATACAGTACAAGTTTACTCCATTCATATTACAGAACGATGGGAACCAGAGACAAACACGATTTGGTAACAAACAGTGAAGAAAGTTCCACCACCAATCACAAGGAAGAAAGACATTCTTTTCTGGATGAAAACACAGACGCCAGAACTCATCCCCCTTCCCACTTCTATACACGTAGAAAAACAAAAGCAAATGCAAGAGTTGTCTACAGCAACAGGACAGACAGAGGTGGGAAGCATTTGGCATGTCGCACCACAGGAAGTCAATCACGATTGGCTAACGATGATGGTACCTGGCTCTGCTGCAGGTCACTGGCTGGTCGGAGAGGAGCCACGGACGGAGGAGGCACACCTGATGTCGATGCCGACCGGCCTAATTTGCAGCTTACTTTAGGTTCTGGAGACAGAAGGAGAAGAGAGAAAATATTAGTGGAGCGGCATCTGCAATGAGGAGGTGGCTTTCGGTCTCCCTCGTTGTTTTGTAAAATATTCTTGGAGTACATAAAATGCTTGTGATGTTTGCTAATGACCGGGAGGGGATCAAACACTTTCAAGGAATGGACTCTACAAGGAGCTTTATCCAAGGATCAGCTCCTGGAGAACAAAGAACAAATCATGGGAGGCAGGCCTTGGTCACCTGCACATTTTACCCAACTGGGGGTTAGTTTCTACACCACCTCCTTAGGGGAAAAAGAAAGTGATTTGACTATTGTAGGTGCTCAATTTTCAGCCTTGGTCCATAAAACTTCTATGTCCTAAAATGTCTCATCCACCCTCTCCAAAATTTCTGCTTTTCTTCCTTCCACTAATATTATCATCCTGTTTCCGATGTTCTTTTCTTCAACTTATCTCAATTTGCTTTTACTTCTACAGTTATCTTCTAAGACATTTGCAGTATTTCATAGTATTATTTTTTTAGACATAAAAGTGATTCTCCTATCTCCTCTCCTAGATGAGAAGTCCAAATTAGCTGCCCAGGCCACTGGCAGGATGTTTTAGAGATTATAATTTGGGAATTAAAAGAGTTCCTTTCATCTGAGAAGCATAGAATTTATGGGATGCAGAGTACATGGATTTTTAAGACATATTTGAAGATATTCGATAAAAGAGAGGGAAAAAAACATAAAAAGAAAAAAATGACATCTGTACTTTTATCTCAGCCTTTTATGTCAGGTGTTAATATTTGAGTGCCGGGTACATTATAGCTGCTGGTAGGGGCTACTTTTAAATGATCTTTAATCTAAGGACTTTCTTTTGGGCTAAATAATTAGCTATCAGTGTCCCCAATTTACAAATTAGAAACCCAAGGCTTAGAAAGGTTAATATTTACATAGCAAATACACAGTGCTTGTTTTCTTTCTTTTTTTTTTTTTTTAGAGACAGAGTCTCACTTTATTGCCCTCGGTAGAGTGCTGTGGTGTCACAGCTCACAGCAACCTCCAACTCCTGGGCTTAGACTTGCCACCCGCCGTATATGGAGCTGGTGCCCTACCCACTGAGCCACAGGCACCACCCAAACAAGCACTTTTCAAAAAAGCCTTTCTTTATAAACTTGACTTAGCAGTTAAACTCAAACAATCAGCTTCAAATAGTAACATGAATTAGGTCCTAAGAGCTAACATACTACTTCAGAGAACCAGAACATGCTCTATTCTGTTGAAAGAAGAGAAAACGTGTTGCTCATAGTCAGGAGGGTTGCTCTCCTTCTGCCACCTCTATATAAACTACCCTTCAGAGAAAAACATTGTGTCTGCATTGCATGAACTTTCCACTGCCAAGTTCGACTCCTCTCGGTTGCCCTCCACTCATCTTCTCCCCACCCCGTCAGACACAAGATACAAACACGCACAGAATGAGATAAGGCCGTGCCCACTCCTCACAAATCTACAGACTCTCGACCATATACGCCTCTCCTCTCTCGCTTCTGCTTCCAACTATGAAACGATGCCAACCCTCCCTACTAAAATTACTATCGTAAAGGGAGTGAATAACCTCTTCCTTGGCAAAATGAGTAGCCTTTTTTCTATACTTCTGGTTTAGTAGGGCAAAAAAAAGGGGGGGCTCAATGAGTTTTCTCTCACTGTAAGACCTTAGATAGTTGTTTTTACTTAAGTTAGTTCTTTTCAAATAAAATGAATGTATTTGTCCGTTCCACATTCAGTGCCTGTGTATTGGAGGCCGTCTCTGGGCCAGGGACTTGCTGGAGAGTGGTGACCAAGATCCCACTCCTGCCCTAAGGGAGCCCACAGTCTACCCAGTAACACACTGAACAAACGATGATGCACTTGACCGTGTGACTGCAGGTGTGGAATGACAGGGTAGAAAAAGAGTATTTATTGGAGGGACAAACAGGCTTTCCTTTGTGGGATATTGCTAGGTAGTTTCTGAAACTCAAGGAGCTCATTGCTTCTTTGTTCCTTCAACACTTAGCAAGAAAAAAAAAAACACACTTAGCAAGGACCTATGACCGCAGAGCACTGTGCGAGGTCCATGGGTACATGGGTGCGGGAGGCATCAGTTCTCCATATTCTAATGAATTGTAGGTTTTCTCAGGAGAAAGAGATACGAAACCTGAAGTTATCTGCTGAAAACTAAGAAATACTCAGCAAAGAGGACATACAAGGTGCCAGGGTATCATTTGGCAGGATTGCCCCTGTGTTCCAGGGAGCCGGGAAAGGCGTTTCCTTGAAGAAGCTGCAGGGATGTGCCCCTGCTGACAGGTGAGTGGGAGGCAAGATCCACACTGGGAGAATTCTGGATGCACAGGTGTATTTTCCAGCCTACCCGGAAATCGAAAGTATTTCCGAATGTGGTCCTTCCACTCACTTTATTGCTTCTATGTTACAAGGAACTAGTCATAAGTGGAATGTGCTAGTATCCAGGATAACGAAGACTTGAACCAATGACAGGACAAGAAGGTAGGACAAAATTACATGCAGAATTCAGAGACAAACACCCGGCATAGAACAAGAGCTTTTAATAAATGTTGGCACCCCCTCCCTACCATACACACCTGTGTGCATGGTGACCCTTACCTCCGAACCTCCCTTTACATTTCATGGAACTGAGAATATTCTCTTTCTGGAAAACGTCCCTCCTTTTCATCCCTGACAGGAGGGCTTCACCTCTGTCCCACTCGGTCGCTTTTGCTTTATCACTTTGTCTCTTTCCTCTGTTCTTCCTCCCTTGGAGCATCAGGGCTCCCCTGGCCTTGGAGTCGCCCTTCTTCTCCCTGGGCCTGGGGTGGACTTTGAGCCCCAGGCTTCCTGGACATGAGCCCACTGCTTTGCCTCTTCAGATCTTGGACACTCCCTTTCCAATATTCATATTTATAGAAAAAAAAAAAAACTCCTCCAATTTTCTAGAAGCTTAGGTGTCAAACCTTTAGTTTGAAGATTTTCCTTCTTTCTCTGTAAGGTTAGTCCTGTTGGCAATTTTCTTCTCCCCCTGCCAAAGACTCAGTTCACATCTCAGAAACCACCTTGCTGGTCCCCCCGCTCCTCTCTCTGCTCAAATCTAACTTGGACACAATGCCAGACTGAATTTTCCAGATTACTTTTAGGCCCCTCACCTTGTCAAATATTTCAAATTATCCCATACAAAACGTCACAACAGATCTAAAGTTATTTGCCTCATTTTCAGCGGCCCTCCAGGATCTAGGCCACCTGGCTGAACATTCGTCCATTTTAGCTGGTAGGGACCACACGGTCGCATTCAGTTCCTACGTACTTTTCTGTCAGTGAAGAGACCCACATTAACCTAGAGAAGTCACTACAGCTTCTAAAAGCAAAGAGAAGTGACACAGAATGGAGTTTCCTAATGTTCGAGTTTTCCTAATGAGCCAATGACTCCATATATTCGATTACCAGGTTAGCACAGTTAGTTACACGGAGAGAGAAAACTCAACATTTTTATCTCCTCGAAGTAGATGACAGGATTTATTTACTGTAGGGTACTTTTCAAGTTTATGCTGAAGATACTATCTGATAGAAAGGGATTATCTAACAAAATCAAAGGCCTTAGGTATATCACCAAATATACCTAAAGATTAGTTTCTCTGCTGAGACTTCCAGTAAGACCCTAACTTTATCAGCTTTGTTCAGATGTAGACACTGCTATCTCTAATACACACCTCTTGCATTGGTGAGATTAAGCCTCACCAAAATCCAAGCAAGCACCCAATTTCATTGTGACCTAGAAAGACCTTTCTTTAAGGCCACTAGATGCCAGCTGCAATCATGTCCAGGCTAATCAAGTCCCCACAGGCACTGCAATAGAAACCAGTAACTGCCCATTGAACATGACAATTTAAGCTACTGGCCAAGCACCGTGTGAGCTAGCTCTGGAGGTGGGTTGCCTCATGGTCAAATGGGTGTTCAATCTCGCATGCCTCATATGGGTTATGACTCCACCTTTGGGGGCAGACTGAGACTATTACATACACTCATTGAGTACACGTGCATACACAGGCAGATACACACACACACACTTTTTATAATGTTGCCACTTGTTGGTGTCTTAAATGGTGAAAATGTCTTTATCTCAGTTATGCTAGATGCTCTTTCAGTTTCATATGCTTTGTCCCTTAAATGCATTTGGAATTTACAATGGTGTTCTCAGGACCAGATTGATGAAATAATCCTTATAATGTTTCTAAACTGAGGTTTATTTGACCAATAGAATTGTCTGAAATGTCCAGAAAATCCTAGAAAAGATCCGGTAATATCCAAGCCTCTGCGAGACTCTCTAAGCCTGGGACCGAACTGTCCGGTTCACTGACTTCATTTTTTTTAATTTATCTTTTTTTGTTGTTGTTGCAGTTTGGCCAGGGCTGGGTTTGAACCCGCCACCCCCAGTATATGGGGCCAGTGTCCTACTCACTGAGCCACAGGTGCTGCACAGCTCACTGACTTTAGAAGCACAGTCTTCTCTGAGACTTAATCAGTGAGCCAAGGCTTTTGGGAAGTTCAAAAATGGCAGCCATATGCCTGGAAGGAGATCTCAAGACAGTTGTACTCCACCAAGAAAAATTAACTTTGTTAAGAGTTGAATTATTAACTGGAAGACACCTGTTCTTCCTATTTAACCAAGGAAAAGTCCTTTACTTTGAAAACGGTTTTTCATTATCATGCTAGAAGTACAAGTTGACTTCACTTCTGCAATTTCAGTAAAGATCTGATAGAAAGAGAACCAAAAGAGTATCAAGAAACAGTGGATTCAGACAGGGGAAGAGGGAGGGAGAGAAACTGAAGGAGGAAATGGAAGAAAGGAAGAAAAATAAAGGAAGGAAAGAGGAAAGGGAAGGTGGGAGAAAGGAAGGAAGAGGAGTAGAAACACACTTAGAATAAGCCATTATCACATAAATTGTAAGATGTTTCCAAATCAGTAACTCATCATTACCATCAAATATATATATCTGTGTGTGTATATATATATATATATATTTTTTTTTTTTTTTGTGGGTTTTGCCTGGGGCTGGGTTTGAACCCGCCATCTCTGGCAAATGAGGCCAGTGCCCTACTCCTTTGAGCCACAGGCACCGGCCCATAAAAATATTTTTATTAAGTAGGTACCCATTGGACTATGTTATTTGTTAGTTCTTTCCTTTATTTATAATGAGTAAAATATATTTTTAGTTTTTTACTTTCAAGTTAATAATTTCTCGTCTTCCCCTAAAGTTGAATTGAATTACTATTGAGATTATATTCCTTAGTGTAGTTACAGGAAATCCCCCAAGGCATCTGTCGCTACTATCACAAGTGTTGTGGTTCTATTCACTTTCAGAGAAGACAGACAAGTGACTAGTTTTAACCACTGAATCTGCACAGCCACATGAGATAGATTAGTACCAAAAAACTCAGTTTTCACCGAAAATCAATTTTATCTGGCATCAAAAAAATCAATCTGTCAAACGCCAAGGAGACATATCTTTTCCACATTTTTTTCAACACACAATATTTTTGCTGCATTAGCAAAGACATGTAATGATTCCCCTAAGTTAGTCGTGCTGCTGAAAGTTTCTAATTAATGATTCAGGGACACGTGGTCATCACAGTGTGGACTTTCTAAAAATACACCAAAGTATGCTCATTGCAAAGTCTAATTTCTAGAGAAGGCAAATTCTGAAATAACACATAGGCTGTTTGAGGTAAACTGGACCCTGATTAATAAGGGACACTTCTGCCAGGGCTCTGTTAAATTTTTTGTTTGTTCCCGATACTTTGTTTTCAACCTTCCATCACATGTCATAGTAAACATATTAAGATGTCCTTATATCCTACACTAAATGTAATTTTTTCTCATATAAAATTTGAATAAACTTTTATAATTTAGAGTTAAGATTATTGGAATGTGAGTAATCCAATTATAGTCTATTTGTTATGATTTCTAGACCCAGAAGTTCCTACAGGATTAAACAGTCTAGTGATTGTTTTCAAATGTAATGAAACTATTTTAATACTTAATTTATCAATTAATTACGTTGAACTAATATCACAGTTTGCACGGATTTAATTAAATATTCTGCTGTTAATGTGGTGGTTTCTTTTGGAATTTTGGTGCTGCAATTAAAAAAAAAAACTAAATATTTTTATAGATCCCGAGATGCTGATAGTCTAGGAATTTTGGCTATGGTTCTGAAAAAATAAAATGAATTTGATAACTGCTATAACCATCTTGTGACCAGGGAGGAAAGAAAATCAGCAAGAATATCTTGGGAGTAGATATTCCATTTCTCTCCAGCTTTCCGTAGAGTTTTTAATCCCTCAGGAGGCAGCTGAAACTTGCTGAACTGTGAGAGACACCTACTATTCTGTAGCCACGGACTGAAGGCCTGATGTTATGAAGGAGAGAAGGTTAGAAAAAAGTATTGCTTCTGGACTAACTTCTAAGTCTTCCTGAGAATACTGGGATTCAGCGGAAGACCTGAACCCAGAGAAAGGTGAGGTGGCAATGTGGTATGGTAGTTTATGATTCCATATGCTCATTGCCTCTGGTGGTGATCTGAAGAGCTAGGATTTTCCTTATCTCCTATCTCTTTCTTTTTTTTCCCCTCCAGAGACAGAGTCTCACCCTATTGCCCTGGAAAGAGTGTCATGGCATCATAGCTCACAGCAACCTCAAATTCTTGGGCTTGTGAAATCTCCTTGCCTCAACCTCTTGAGTAGTTGGGAAGGCACCCACTACAATGCCCAGCTAGTTTTTTCTATTTTTAGTAGAGACAGGATCTTGCTCTTGCTCAGGCTGGTTTTGAACTCCTGATGTCAAGCAATCACCCAGTTCAGTCTCCCAGAGTGTTAGGATTACAGGCATGTCCTACCTTCTTATGTGGAGAGATTCTAAGTCATTGTACTTACTACATGGCATGTCCAAGATGCTGCAGCACATAGCTAGCTTCTTACCTGCACTATAGCCTAAGAAAGCATTAACATTCTTTTTTATTTGACAGCCTCTTTTATAGTAATTCAGTAGAAACTCTGTCAGGTGATAGCCCAAGATACTATAAAAAAACGGTCAACATAAGGAACTGGGCCTACTGTACTGATAAAAATATGTATATGTGGTTCATGTCAGGTCTATGAAAATTAGGTCAACCTAAGGAGCTGGTCATTGTAGGGAGGTGATTAACTATGAAGGCTCTACTGTATATCATTTCTAATTAGAATCTTTTTTTTTCAGATTTTGGCCGGGGATGGGTTTGAACCCACCACCTCTGGCATATGGGACCGGTGCCCTACTCCTTTGAGCAACAGGAGCCACCCTGTGTATCATTTCTAAAACACCTTAGGGTCTTCATCAATGTCATTGAATGTGAAAATATGCTTTTTTTTTTTTAGAAACCTATATTTCACATTAAAATTAAATTATAATAAAAGCAACACATTTTATATATGTAACAAGTAAAACATGTGCCTTAATTATCTGTAAAATCATCATGTAAGGAAATCCATCAGCCACAAAATACATTTGAAAAGACATATGATTTGTATCAGGATCAAATATTCATTACCACAGAGACAGAAATTGCATTTTGTGTTTCAGCATCAAAAATACAATGAAGAAACATACAAAAAAACCCTTTTGTCACCTGATACTACAAAGTGCAAGACAAAAAATATTTGACCTATTTAAAACTGTTATATTTTGATTCTAAATAACAAAAATTTTGAAGAGGGAAGTACCAGGCTTAAATTTTATCACCTACCTAGATGATGTGAAAACCCTTTAAACCTAATAAGTGACAATCAAAACCAGACACAATACTGATGGCATTTTCTCTTTATACTACTATTTCCTATTTGTTAAAAAGCAAACTTCTTGAGAAAAAGTGTGACCAGTTATTATAATTGACAACTTTTTTTTTTGAGACAGAGTTTCACTATGTCACCCTCAGTAGAGTGTGGTGATATTAGAGCTCACAGCATCCTCAACCTCTTAAGCTTAAGCAATTCTCTTGCCTGAGCCTCCCTAGTAGCTGGTACTATAGGCCCCTGCCCCAATACCTGGCTATTGACAACTTTTATTAGCATGTTCTATTTCAATGGCCATGTTTCTATGCTTCTGTCTTGAACCAATTGACTATTCTAAACATAAACTAAACAATATCTGGCTAGAAATAAGACTAATGTAAGACTGTACTTGGTCAAATCCTCCCTGGTAAAGAACTTCTATCTGATTGCCAGTAACAGTTATGCTTATTCACTTTATAGCAGAAGCTTTGGAGTCTCTATGACCCTTCGAGAGATAAAGTATAAGGTTAAAACTATTTTCATAAAATACTAAGACATTCTATGCTTTAGTGTGTGCTGAAAATGCACTGAAAGTCCAATGGATAAATCTGCTGTCACTTGACATGCCAAAATAGTAGCAGTGAACTACACTAGTGATTGTTTATTTTTCACTGACAGATTTGGATATTTAGCAGACATTTTCCTGAAAATGAATGAAGTGAGCGTATTGCTTCAAGGAAGACAACTGACAGTATTTCTTGACAATGATAAATTTGAGCTTTCAAGCGAGATCTAAATTTTGAAAGACATGTCTCTATCTTCAGAGCATCCTTGTACTTAAAGGTTTTCCTTATGAGATTATTGGTGATATTAATGAATATAACATTGATTTTTATAACACATTTTATATAAAATGTGTCAACATATGAACAATCTGCATGACTTAGTGAACTGATATTTTCTAATTCATAATGTTATAAATCATCATGAGTAAAAGATTACACTTTAGAGTTCAAGACAGGCCACTGTGTTTAATGTAACAGAGAGTTTATTGATAAGCAGCTACCACTGCAACTAACATTTAAGTCACTACTATTCCTTGAATTTTGGAAGGGTATTAAAGAAGAATATCCACAATTATATAAAAAGAGTTCCTTAAATATATTTGCCTTTTCAATGACACATCTGTATGAGACCAGATTTCCTTTGTATATTTAACAAAAGCAACATATTACAATAGACATGAGCCATTCCATGAGAGTTGTCCTCATACTTTTGCTAGAGCTCTTGAAAAAGAGGTGTATCTTTCCATGAGGTCAGTTAAACCCTCATAACTTCCTAGCTAATGACCAGGGACAGTTTGCCTGACCTCACTAAGCTACAGTTTGTTCACAGGTAAAATTGGTGAAATAAAGGTACTGACTTTAAGGATTTAGAAGATCATAAATGTTAAGATTTTACTATGGCAATCAGCATATTGTTAGATCTTGAGAAATGTTAATTATTTTTATTATTTTAAAGTAAATCTGATATTTCAGCTTCTCTGCTAGAAATATAGCATGTCCCAAAAGTGGCCACTGAAATTGCACAGAGGGAAAATGGGAAACTGTAGGTGAACATACCTTTACTTACAAATTATTCATTACTCAATTTTATAAAATGTTCTCTACATGTTAGCCACCCCCTTACCAAACTTTGTGATGAATATTTTGTAATTAATGACAAATTAATGACAATGAATGACACAGTGGGGCATGGGGGAAGGAGAGAGCAGACAGAGAAGGAGGGAGGGGGTGAGAGAAAGAAAACAAAAAAAAAAGAAAGAAAAAAGAAAAGAAAAGAAAAAAGTGTCTAACTTTTATATAAATTGGATTCAACTCTGACTAAAGTATATTACTTAAATATTAATTTCGTAATTCAACTTGTCAATATGTTGTTTAGGATATTGCATCCTCATCTATAAGTGAAACATGTATGTAATTTCTCTTTATAACAATATATTTTCTCCAATTTCAATATCAGCTGTATCCAGATCAAGTAGAATGATATTGAAATATTTCTTTTATTGTTTATAAGATTTCTGGAATTGCTTATTTTGTAACATCATTGTGGTCTATGAGTTTGTGATAGTTTGAGCTTTGTTATTTAATTCAATTCATTGCTTAATTACTGTTTTCCTATGAATGATTATACTGTGGTTAATATGTTAGCATAGCAGTATTCCCAGATAGTTTTTTGTTTGTTGGGTGGTGGGGCTTTGGGGGCCGGGGGGGGGGCAGCGTTAATACTTTGCATGAAATATCTTATTTTATAACAGTGAAATTGTTTTCTCTTTTGTCTTGTGATTTTTTTTGAGGTGAAATTCAAGTTTTTGTGTGAGTAGTACTATTATACCTATCTTGAGTGTCTTGCTTATATTGTCACATCATACCTTTGTTTAATTCTTAATAAACTGTTCACTTGTTAAAAAAAAAAAAAACTATTCCAGTAGTCAACATAAGTAGTTTAGACTGACTAATAGCAGGAAGGATAGATTTTAAAATAATATTACATGTACAAATTAACAACTTATGCTCCTAATTGGTTGTGAGATAATGGAAAGGAAATGAGGAGAATAAAGAATTGCCCCCTATATCTTGGTGTGAGTCTCTTTTGGGTGGTGCTAAGATGGGAGATGCTTGATAAGTAAGCATGGATTTGGTGAGATTAAAAATGTTTCAGTTTTTATAGTTCTGGTTAAGTGATACACGTTAAATATCATACTGATGCCAATACACGGTAGGTGTTTTAGTGGGTGATAGGGCTACAAATTCAAATAGCAGGCATATACAAGGCTTTAAAAGACATTGAAATGGATGAATTCATGGAAGAAGAGGATATATGTATCTATGTATATATACACAAACAGAGACAAGAGGATTATATAGATATGCAGAGATAAAGTATTTTGGACACAATTAGAGGACAACACAAAAGGTAAAAGGATATGTTAAAATACTGTTATGAAATTACAGAGCAAAGTATCAAATAGGCATAAAAGGCAAAAATTAAAACTTCAATTATTAATTCATAGCAATCTTTGGAGAATTTTCCTTATTGGGTGATAGCTGACAGAAAAATAAATGCTCAAATTATAACTATAGTACTTATAATGGTGTAACATTTGAAATATTACTACAGTAAAATTATTTTCATTATTTATTATAAGTACTATAGTACTTATAATAGTACTTCTCATAAGAGATGAAAATAGCAATGTTCAATATAAAATGTCTTAATATTCATCCTTGTAGTGTAATATATATGAAGCCAACCTTCAAAGTATCAATAATAATAAATATAAATTTAGCAAATATACTATACACAATATAGAAATTAAGTAAGAATAAAAATTCAAAATAATTAAAAGAAAATGAGAGTGTTAGTAAAACAGACAAATCTATAAGCTGTAAATTGAGGGCAGAAACAGATCTAATTTTGTCATAAAACTTATTAGATTTTTATTGCAATTAGAATGTGTAATTTTAAGTTAGAGCTGTGCCTATGTAGGGTAACTCTAAACTGGAGAGGCCTTACGGATGGAAACCTGGATGCTGGAAAGGTTTCCCGAGCTTGCCGGTCACGCCAACTGAAACAGTGAGTCACAATGACGGCCTTGTTAGATATATGTATAATTGGCCTACAAAAATAGTTCCTTTTGTTTTTTTAACTGTGATGCTGTTTTCACATAAGATCCATGTAAAATTATCTCTATTGACATTTTTTTTTTTTGCCTTCAAATGTCAGGTTATTAAATTTCTTTTTTATTTCTCTATGGAACTGGTTGATTCTCCATTTTGTCAAAATGTCACAGAACAGCTGTGACCTTATGTTTGGAAATGACTGGCACAATGAAGTATCAGAGCAAGTGAAAATGCCATTGTCTGATGAAGCGAGCTGCTGCTATCACATCAATCATGTGTACGTAATGACTAACACAGGTGTAGACTGCTGAATATAAGCTAATAATACAATTACTATTTACCATAATTTCTTCATTACCAGTAAATTAGAAAATGAATTAAAGAAGTAGTTGGGTCACCATATGTCGCATAAGCAAAAAAGATAGTTTATTTACCTAAGTAGCACTATAGGCTAATTAAAAGTCAGAATTTATTGTTATCATTCTGTGAAACTTTGAAACATTTCATTTCTTCATATTTTATGTTTATTTGTGTGTCAGAATTAGGATTTGGAGTTGTTTTTTTTTTTTTTTTTTTTTTAATCTGGCCCGAAACTTTCCTTTTAATTTAATTGGAAATAGAGCACTTACAGCTGTACGCTAGAGTAGGTATTTAGGAAAGTGCATTGAGACACATTTCCACAGGGGTGTTTGTCTTCTTTTTATCTCAGATTCTATTGGTAAATGGCCCTTTTTGTATAATTCCATGGATTCAAGGTTGTTAATTTGTCTGTTCTAAATACATGGATGCTCACGTGACTGCTACTCAATGCTCTCTGCACCTGCTTTGGGAATGAACTTCTTATTCTATTATTGAGTAAAATTAAAATAAATTATATTCATAGCTTTATCATATAAATAATCTTTATTATTTCTAAATAATGACAAATACACTCCTTGTTGTTGAAAATATAATGCCATTAAAAAGTGTAAATGGCAGCAGACATAAAGAGCATCAGGTCACACTTAGGGATTGAACGTTGCTGTAGTCAACATTTTAAACATGTGAAGAAGAAATAGTTTTTATCTTAGATGTGCCATATTTTCCCTTTACTTCTATTCAGTGAGAACAAATATGAAAACCTTTCAAAATATTGTTAAAAAATGATTCAAGGAAAAATATCACACAATTTCAAATATTGGCAAAATTAGTGTGAGCTCCGGCCTGTGTTTACTAATCATTGCCAACACCTCCCAACACCAACAATATGTGGATACACAATACGAGGACACAATGACACAGCCTATGTACCCCAAATCACACACTCTGTAACTTATAATTCTTTATGAAAATTAACCTCACTCTAATGTTAGCTTATTGATTGTAGATCATTCTGGCATCAGCTCCTTTATTTGGGAGATTTGTTTCTTTTGGTACCATGGGGCAGGAGCCACTGACTTCCATATGCAAAAAGCCCAATCTCAATTTAATTGTCAGACCATGTATGAAAATCGACCAAACACAATCTTAAAAGGTATAAAAGTAGATATAAGTGCATATATGTGACTATTTACCATCATTTTGATGAAAATTATGGGTATGTTTCATTTCTTTAGATCATGTAAACTTTTCCCACACCATAATCTGTGTATAAAAGAAATATATGATACATTCATTTCTCCCACTTTAAAAACTTCTCTTTGAAAGATACTCTTTAAAAACAATAAAATGTCATTATTGTGTAATATTAAGCAAAATGTCTTTGTAGGCCGGATACGGTGGCTCACGACTCTAATCCCAGCACTTAGGAGTCTAAGGAGGGTGGATTTCCTGAGCCCACAGGTTTGAGACCAGCCTGATCCAGAGACAAGACCCCATCTTTAAAAAACAAAACAAAACAAACAAACAAAAAAACCCAGCAACGAATTGTCGTGGGCACATGTAGTCCAAGCTACTTAGGAGGCTGAGGCAAGAGGATCACTTTAACCCAAGATTTTGAGGTTGCTGTGAGCTAAGACAGAATGTACTCTAATGTGGAATATAAAGTGAGACTCCCCTGTCTAAAAAAAAAAAAAAAAAGTCTTTGTAAAACATTTACAAAATACAAACCTAATAAAGACTTGCATCCAGAATACACAGAGAACTCTCAAAATTCAACTAAATTTATTTAATTTAGTTTAACATTGGCAAAGATTTAAACAAGTATTTCTTCAATGAAAATAAAGCAATAGCAAGTGAGACCATGAAAGATGATAGGTGTCAGTAGTCCTTAATGAAATAATTTGAAAACCACAATAGATTCTACTAGCCACTTCTTTGAATGGTTACAATCACAGTTCTCTCACTATTACATGGTACATCCGCAGAGTTCAGATGAGGCTAGGAGGTGCTTGTTCAGTATCTCAAGCCTGGAAAGATGAGTCATTTTTGAAGGAAACAATATTGAGTTTCTTTCAAATTCAGCTGCTTTAATTCAGCAAGTCACAACAGTTAATAGCAAGAATATCAGAAAATTGGGGGATGGTATTTATGTCTCTGAAAAAGGAATAATTCAGCAGGCTGATGGATAAGAGTTGTCCAGCTGCATCGAGATGGCAGGTGATTCATTAGACCTAGTTATAATTTTAGTGATGTAATAAAAGACCTATTCATTTGGGAAAAAATGAGGAGGAGGTAGGGGTGGTGGAATGCTCTTAAATTTTTGCTAGAGAGGCAACATTCTATGGTCACTAGTGAAAACAGATGCACTCCTGCTACATGAACCTGCAGTCTCTCTGCCAAGTGTTTATCCAATGATATGAATACGTACCCTTTCAAGTGATTTTTGTGAGTATAGCAATTATATTCAAAAGACAGCCCCAACCTGGAAACAGCCCCAGTATCCCTCACCTGGCAAGTTGGTAAACAATCTACAAGGAAATGCTATTCAGTAATAAATAGCAACAGACTACAGACACAAACATCAGCCGGGTCCATTTCATATACACAAGGCTAAGGAAATAAAGACATACTCAAAGGATTGCATATTTATTTATTTATGTTTTCTTTTGTTTTATTTTGACATATACATCTGTTTATTAGGTTTCCACTTTTTGCCTTCACAGAATTGAAAAGACTTCAAATTTAACAACAATAACAATGTTTAAGATACGGACTAGAAACAAAAACCTCGTAAAGAATGAACGAAGATAAATACATTCGGAAAAGAAATCAGACAATTACTGTATCAAAATATTAAGCAATGTTAATAATAATAATGCAAAGAAAGTAACATTCACATTGTCAAATAAGAGCATTTCTATCAAAGAATGCTTTGACTCTGAGGCTCAGTATGGAGTCATCAGTTAACCTAACATCAGATTGCATATTTAATGAGTGCATTTTAATGACTTTCTGGATAAAGCAGAAGTTTTGTTGGCAAAATGAAGTTCATGGGTTTCCAGAGGAACCTGTGTGGGAAAATGCTGTTCATAAATGGGTTAGAGTAAGTGTGGAGCCATGATAGTCATGCAACATACATCTTGATTGTGTAGCTGCAGTTACGCATCTGTGTTTTGTCCAATTCTCACATAAGCATATGTTAAAAAGTGTAAATTTTATAACAACGTTAAACCTGAAAAAATAATAGCAAAAATATATGAGAATCAGTTGCTATCTGATGAGAGAAGCTAAATATATATTTTCTCTCATAGAAAATAAGGGCAGTGAGAGTGTGACCTATTCCTGGTTCAAACACTGTGACTTGGAAGACTCTCCCTTATAATTAAGAAGCCCTTTGCTATGTGTTTTTTTTATCTCTTAGCATCTCATCTTTATTCCTATTCCTGCCTTAGGAGAAAAACAGGGCTTTAATAAAAGGTGAAAATAAAATTCCAAATCTTAGAGTAGATTTGCTATTGTTTAGTTTGTCAGAACTATATTATATCTTTGCTCTGTATGTATAAAACTGGATAATAATGTTGCTTTTCAAAAATATAATTGGCATAACAGCCTTTGAATGTAATAGAGAAATCATTTAAAAATTCACAAGTATTCCCATGCCAATGCTATCTATTGCTTTGTTTTTACTTATTTTTTACATAATTTTAATTGAGCACCATTTCTTATAATTGAATTTTGAATATGGATTATGATAATATTTTTACTGCTGTGAGTATTTAGATCACACCTGTAATCCCAGAGCCAATTTGGGAGGCTGAAGTGGATGAAATGCTTGAGCTCACAGGTTTGAGTCCAGCCTGAGCAAAAGTAAAACCTCCTCTCTATTAAAAATAGAAAAACTAGCCAGCCCTTGTGATGGCTGTAGTCCCAATACTTGGGAGGCTGAAGCAAGAGGATCTCTTAAACTCAAGATTTTGAAATTGCTTTGAGTTATGACACCACAGCATTCTACCTAGGGCAACAGAGTAAGACTGTCTCAGAAGAAAAGAAAAGAAAAGAAAAGAAAAGAAAAGAAAAGAAAAGAAAAGAAAAGAAAAGAAAAGAAAAAAAGAAAGAAAGAAAGAAAGAAAATGCTTCATGATTCTATAAAAAGCTAGATTTAAAATGAATATAGATACTTTATTCCTTGCCCCGGTCAAAGACATATAAAACACTTAGCTGTAAAACACGGATACTGAAATAACGTTTCTTCTTACAGTCATGCCCTTTAGTGGTATAGTAGTACATTTTTCCATAGAAATCCTGAGTTTCTTCATGAGATTTGTATTGGCCAGTGGGCTAACAGCAAAGATTATAAATCTAGAAACCTCACAAGCGTGTGTGTAGCAGAATTGTTTTTCCCTGTTGCAGATGTATCTGTTCTTGGATATCTTAGTATAGGAAAGACTGGGCAAGCCCAAAAAAATTTTGTGTGTATATATTTATCTGTATATACATACACATATGTATGTATACAATTTGTGTATAAAGACATATATATATATATATATTTATACACACACACAAAAAAATAACTGTATGTATGTACATACCAGAGGCTATATGAAACAGAGGAGAGCTGTCCTGACAGTGGTTCACCCTAGGCCAGCTATCTCTCACCTAACTTGCTATCTGGCTTACCAGTTGCATTAGCACAGTCCAGATTATTAGACTATTTTTTTGTATCCCTACAGTTCATACACAGAATATAAGTTAAATAAAAATATAAGACCCTTCTATTCAAGGCACTATGTATTAGGTTATATCATCTAAAAAATCTGATATAGTAATTATTCAATGAATTTTTGACGCTTGAAACAACAGAAAAGAACCTCAAAATTCTTGAGATGATTGGATACTGGCAACTTGAATGGAGGAAGGGGTCTATTACATTGACTCCTATAGAAACTTTCTTGAAGAATGCCAATCATGTTATCTTGGTTATGAGGATAGTTTCAGGGGCATATATAGATTGTCTCCAATTGACAATACTTTGACTTATGCTTTTGATTTTACTATGATGCAAAAGCAATAAATATTCAATAGGAAATTTCAAAATTTTCAGTACTTGAAATTTTGAGTTTTGATTTTCTTCCAGGCTAGTGGTGAAAGAATCTCTCTTTGTGATCAACAGCAATAGTGAGCTGAGTCCAATCAGCCACATGATCATGAGGGTAAACAACCACCGATATTTGTTTGTCAGATGATTTAAACCAAGTGTAGGTCAATGTTAAGTGTTTCAAGCATGTTTAAAGAAGGCTCGGCTAAGCGACGATGTTAGGTAAGTGAGACGTATTAAATGATATCTTTACTTATGGTATTTTCCATATGATGGCTTTTTAAGGAATTAATCCCATTCGAACTCAAGAAGCATCTCTCTTTATATGAAAAAATATTTATATATAATACATATGGTATACATACTTCCAAATGCAACAAATTTTATGTTAGTAATGTGTGCAATTTATTTTGCTTCAATTACACCTAAATAAAATTGAAAACTATATTAAAAACAAGGAGTGTGGGAATATGTTGTTAAAAGAAAGGAAACCAATATTTCCATTTATGGAACCACTGTAGAATAAAATACACCTGAACTAAAGGGTTTGGAGATTCAATATAATTTTGAGTGAAAATTTCAAAGAACTTACTGTACGTATTGAGTTTGAAAGCTAATCATAAAAGAAAAAATTTAAGAAAAATGAATAGAATGAAAATCTTGAAAAGTAAGTACATTTATAATTCCAAATTTTATGGTTCTTTAAAGAATGTTCAATGTTGGGCAGAATTGGGGTCTCTAAAATAACTTTTGTAACATGAAACAAAGGGAAAATTAAATTTATGAAGTGAATGAATAAATTAATATAGAAATTACATATTTATAATTATATGTCAATTAATATTATATGACAGTGCAGGAGATTTATTTTTGTTTTTTCTTTTTATTAAGACATATACACATAGTGATTTGATCTCAAGTAGGATTGTGCTATTCAAGTATGCAAATATCTTTGCCTCTTTGAATTCACTCCTCAAAGATCTTCAGACACACTATAAAAATCTACACTAATAACCTAATAAACAATGCATCAAGGATCTATTTAAGACATTTTGAAGATACTTTCAGTTAATTTATGTCTTAAAGTCTCCTCCTGTTCCTGTGTCTGTTATTTTATATAATGCGGTTACTTGTCATAAGAAGAGTTTAACTTCTTATCCATGAAGAAAAAAAGAAAAGATAGAAGTAAAGTCAGGATGGAGGATAACGAACACACTTATTTTTAAGATAATGATGTGCCAGTGACCTGATATTTGAAGGTATTGCTCACCCTGTAAACTAGGTTGTTCATAGGAGAGATCCTTCACTACAAACACTTGCTTATTACCTTCTGGCAGGAAAGAATTTTCCCAGGATACCAGAAATGAGGTGCTCCCTGCTTCCGCCCGTCTGAGAAGTCAGTGGGTTAACAGTCTTTCAAACACAGAGGAGAGAAGAAAGGAAGAAAAGAAAAATATGCATGTTCATCCTAAACTTCACCCTGTGAAATCCCTTTCAATCAAGACAAAATCTCAAATTTAGGGAAAAAGAGTTTATGTCTGTGTATAAGTGTGTGTGTGTGTGTTTTGAGTTTTAAAAAGACAGAAGTACATGGAGGGAAGAACTATTATAATCTAAGTAAATAGTTAAAAAATTTCACATTAAAAGTCCTCTTTATGTTTTCTAAGTGCCTCTTTATGTTCAAAGTCCTTTCTACCTTAGAGTCCTGAAAAATAAGGTCACATTAAAATGTGAAGAAAGACATTCATAGATTGCGTAAGTAGGTGTTTTCCAAAGTTGTCACTATATCTTAAATATTATACTAAATAGTTACACAAAAACAATGAAAATATCCTGAGCTCATATGTGTCAATTGTTTTATTTTATAAAAATGTTTAATATACATTTTAAACAAAACATATGTAAAATATTATTTAAATACTGAAACATTTAATGGATAATGATATGAAAATTAGAGTAGAGCATAACATATAGTTTATGAGTGAAAAATAAAGTGAAGTGCAAATTATTTTAGAATAATATATATAAATAACAATCACAGTGCTCTGTGTTATATATAGGTGTTTGACCTCTTTGTGAGAAAATATTTAAATAATTGGATTAAAAATCATGAAGCCGTCTTTAAAATTAGGCCAGGAACAAGATCTATAATTTTAATAATAAAAAAATAGCCATGTCTATGTCTTTGGTTTATAAAATTAACAACAAAATATTATTTATCTCTAATTCTGGTATTTGGAAAAAATTTCCTTTTAGTAATTCCTAACATTTTAACTTTTACATTTCTGTAAAAGAGAGAAAGGTCAATTTTAGTAGTAATTTGAGCTTTCAGTTAAATTTTTAAACTTTGCCTCTGTATGAAATATATAAGGCAGGTCAAGATGTCACTGTTTATACTAGTATTGATATTTTCAGTTGAAATAATTGCATAAATAACACATTTTTTAGTATATTTAGAAAAATGTAGCTTGAAGATAGATTTTTCTATTGGCACAATGTTGGCCTTTTAAAATTTTCTCTATCAAACAGAATTTCACTAACCACAAGGAACAGAAACATTGTTCATTGTTAGGTCTGTCTGCCAAAGATTTAAAATATCCTACTTTGACAAAGAACTCACATTTCATCATCCTGCTGAGATCTACCATGCAGCAAATCCGTGCAGAGACCCGGTGATAGCAGCAGTAGTTACAGCAGTTAAAGGCATGAGGCTGCAGGCAGCATTTCGGATAAGCTAAAAGAAGGGCATTGTCTGCCGGTCGTTAATTCTGCCTGTATGTGCAGCGTTATGAGCCTTTAGTACTTTCAGTGGAACAGTATTTTTAGTAATTGGAAAGTAACTTAACCTTGTAAAAGACAGTAAGACAGAATATCAAATCATTAAAAATAAATAGGCTACTTTGAAACATCCAACTGAGAGAGTCTTAGGGCTTTGAACTAACAGTGTTATATGTTCTATTTCCAAAGAAAGTGTCACCATCAAGGATATAATATCTGAGCATCATCCTGTCTTTTCTAATTGAAAATACGCTTTTGAGAACTAAAGTCATTTAATATACTTAGTAGGATCCTGAATGATTCAAACACACACACACAGACACATAAATCTATGAATAGTTAAATCTTTATAGTGATTACAACGCTTTTCTATTTCCAAATATGTATATAAGCACACATCTCTTTATTTTATTATGTAGTATTTTATTCAGTGAATAAAAGGCTTAGATTGCTTAGGTGTTCCAGCAATGAGTTAGATGATGAATTTGATAAAGCCAGGAGAGCTGTATGACATTTTCAAATACAAGCAGCATTGTGGAAATCCATTAGAGCACTTTGAAAGTTTGAAAATTACCTCTGACCTGTGACAATGTAATGCACTGAGTGTGATATGGCCATAGAGTCAATCGACAAAAGCTGTAGTATTTGATTGGAAACTCTTAGCCTGAGAACCTTTTTTTCATCGTATATTTCTGAATGATGAGTCAACTAGCTAATTTATCATCTTAACAGCTATATTTCGTCTAGTGAACAGACATTCTTGTTGATGTCTTTCTTTGACATACTAATGAGAATTCTGTTCTTATGCCCAAACACGCCATATACTAAGTATACAAAACATACTAGCCTACCTAGCAGACATTAACCATCAACTTAGCACTCTGCTTTGATTTTTTTTTTGTTTTATTGGCTCTATAGTATATAATATAATCAGCAGGTAATAATAGACTTGCACAGATTAACAGACATTTTTATATTTTTAGAATGCTTAACCCTCTTCTTCATCTCACAAAAAATATGACAAGCAAAAAAATAAAATTCTTCCATATGGAGTGACAGGTTTTATCAAAAGCTTGAGATAGGATATGAGCAAAATAAATATCTACAAGAAGCCTCCTAAATGTTTGGTCTGGGTAACTGAAAGATTATACCACCTATAGGGTAGGAAAATCTGGGCAGAGGACTAGAAGAATGAGTTAAGAGGCACAAAATTCTGTTTTAAAACCGCTATATTTCAGGACTGTTTATATTAAAGCAGAGCTGCCATGTAAACAATCCACACTGAGCGAGGCATTGTTGGGATACCGCCCAAATGTCTTTGCCTTCTGTTTACCCCTCTAGGGCTGCTCTGTACCCAGCCCTACAGACACCACCTCTACCACAGTTCAACCCGCCCACACAAGGCCCACACAAGGCTCCCGAGCTATTACAGCTGCTTCACCTTAAGAAATGTCCTTGGGGGCAGTTTCATACGAAGAGCAATTGTCCATCAGCCTTTCCTACAGGTAGAACAAACTCCATGGTTCAATTTATAAGATCAAGTTAAAGGCAAGAGTTACTATTCTCTGAAACCAAGTCCTTTTGGGGGATCATCCTTTCTCAGGCTGTATCCTCAGGCTCTTTGGGTTCTATGATGATATTTCCTTAGTAAGTACCTCTCCTGTAAATCTGCATCTCAGGCTCTGTTTATAAGAAATCTGGCCTAATACCCAAATCAATAGAAACATCGGGCCTAGAAAGAGAAGCGTAAAATGTATCAGCATGAATGATATTTGAACACCTGGGCCAAGTCGTGAAAGTACATATAGGAAAATAGAAGATGTAACCCACAATTTTGCAAATTTTGCAACATTTAAAGTTACACAAAATAAAAAGCATCAGCAAAGGCAACTTAGAATGACTGTCTTGTGAGACAGGAGAGTCACCAGGTGAAGGTAATGCACCAAGAAGCTGGTGTGATCGAGTGTGTCAAACGCTGTGAAGAGACTGCATAAAATGAAGACAGACAATTGATCACTGGAAAAATATACTTCAGGACAAAGCAAAAAATATAACCATATCACACAATGATGACAAAAAGCATCACTCTGATTATTTCATTTTTTAAAATATAGGGAGTTATTTGGATTCTTCAATAGAATACGAAAGCCAGTGGCTCTAAGGAATTGGAGCAGAAAACACTCTGGAATGAGAGATTGAGATAAAGAGGCAAGTGGACAGCTGAAGAACAGCTGTGAAAACCCAGATATAATATCATAATTAAAATATATCATACAAATGGTGAAGAATATAATTTTTAATCATATATTGCAAACATAAAAATCACATCTAGACAAACTCTGTCTTAATTAAGAGAAAAAGAATAAAAAAAAAAAGAAAAAGAAAAAGAATAAGGAAAGATGCATAAGAAGTGCAAAGGGAAATAAAAATATGGCCACAGAAAAGAGATAATGGTCAATATGTATACAAATATGCAATGGTATCCATAAAATAACATCATAAAATATCACATGGTTCTCAGCCACAAACATTAGCAAGGAGATGATAGGAAAGGGTCTGGAAGTGCATCATTATTTAATGCTTTCTGAAATCTATTTTCAGATCTTCAAATATTGACCCAGTTTCACTCATGAAAATAAATCCTAAAGACATTTGATATACTTTTTTATTTTGTATGTAAGAATAGTTTATTATTTGTCACTGTAGCAATATTAAAATAATGTAAAAATTAAAAAATAGCTATCACATAAATTTTGGTATATTTTAAGAGTAAATACAGATAAACATCAAATTATGTCATGTTTTTCTTTCTAACCTCTACATATTAGTATAAACAAAAGTATGGCACTATTTGATATTGGTATTTTGCAGTATGTATAGACTGCTTGGCCTACAGCCGAGATCCACATAGGCCACTTTAGTGAAATTAGACAATTTCCTGTTTCCACCTACCCATACAGGTGTATAGTTCCAAATAGTGTAACAGAAGTTGAGTCTACTAAGGAGCACATGGATTATAGTGCCTGAGGTTTCTAAAGTATGGATTCGTCTTGGAGACTTTTTGGCAACATATGTAGTGGAATTTGTATCCAGAGTCAAATACAGTGAGCCTGAGCCTAAGTCCATCAGTTGTTAGGTGCCAGCAATTACAAATTGTTTGAAGACCAACTGCTACAATTGGGCACAACAATTACACAAAATATTTACACACAAAGACCAGATCTGTCAGTGGGGATGTAATGAAAATGGCGATTTAAGATGGATGCAACTGGAACATATTCTTCTCAGCAAAGTATCTCAAGAATGGTTATGACATTTGAGGCTGAACTGGGAAACCAAAACCCAAACCTTATATAGCACCGTTATATTGATTATTTGATCATGAAGAACATATTGAAGAAACTGTGGGGATTATTTAATTAATTTTAAAAGTATCTTCATTAAGGAGATCAGAAATTTTATTTGAACAAGAGGACTTATCTGTGGAGCATAAGGTGTTCAGACACACATGTGACCTGTGAGTGGGGAAAGTCCAGAGTCCTCACAATAGGTCTAAAAGCATCAGGCACGTATACCCCACTGCTATCCATCAAGAATATAGAGGCAGAACTGGGAGTAATGCTTCAAAGGCATCATAGCTCAGGAAAGGCTCTGGTCCCCCTTAAAAGGGCCAGTTGCTTGTTGCTGTTGTTTGGTTGGTTTATTTTGGTGGTGTCATTGTAGCTCACTATAGCCTCAAATACCTGGGCTCAAGCCCAGCCTATCTCAGCCTCCCAAGTAGCTGGGACTACAGATGTGTACCACTATGCCCAGTTGGCTGCTTTATTCAAAGATGCTGTAGAAGCCATTTCTAAGAAAACTGTGAAGAGTTGGGAAGCAGGGAATCCCTGGAAAGGAAGAACAAGATGGCAAAGGTAGAGGTCTAGATGAGCCTCATTACATGAAAATTAGTGGAACTCTGAGAGAAAAACAAGAGCGGACTGTTTCTATTTGTTTTTGAGACAGAGTTTCACTCTGTTGGCCAATCTAGAGTGCCAAGGTGTCACAGCTTAAAGCAACCTCAAACTCTTGGGCGCAAGTGATCCTCTTGCTTCATCCTCCTGAGTAGCTGGGACTACTGGTGCCCAAAACATAGCTGGCTAGTTTTTCTATTTTTAGTAGAGACAGGGTCTCACTCTTGCTCAGGATGATCTTGAAGCCTCTGTCTCCCAGAGTGCTAGGATTATAGGTGTGAGCCACCATACACTTAACATTTTAAGGTACTGGTATTAAGGGACCCAGAAGAGTGAGGTTTCAGACTTTATACAAGGTGCATAAATGTCAGCATAAACTAAGATGATAAATCTGAGCGCTACCACGTCAATACTACTCCATATGTGCAGGATCGCCACACATCTGGAAAGAGAAGTAAGCCTATTGGGTTCACTGGGGGATTGGGGTAGATCAGAAGTTAGAAAAGGGTTTTCTGTTAGCACTAGAGCATACCACTTACATTGTCCTCCATGTTGATTTTCAGGGAACTCTTCCCATGTTTGGACTGCAGGGAGCTGAGATTATGAGTGTAACAGAATAATATTTTTTACATATGGGTGACTATTAGAAGCAGAAATGAAGCCCCTCAGTAGGGATCCTTGGAAAAGATGTAGCATCAAGAGGGAAGGGAGCCTTTATCTATCTGAGCAAAAGCAACTCAGTTGCAGTGGCGACTGCCATGATCTACTATTCTCCACCTCAGCAGGGAAGGAGGCAGCTCTGGAATAGGATTGCCTGGAGGCAAAGACTACGCTGACAGTGGAGGAGAGGAACCTAAAGGCTCCCCAGAACATGTTAGATGCTCTGGTTTCTGCGGTCCATGGATATAAACTGTCTTTAGGTGCTGTCCTTGGTATTTAAGTTATAGGGTGAAGGAGCAAGTCTCTTTCCCTCAAGAGAAACTGAGTCTGGTTTAAGGTAAGTTTTTGTGAATAATTTTTATGTTGTGCAGTAAGTACGGTAAGGAAGAGATATTCCCAGAGTTACCGGACACAAGGAGAAGCATGTAACCCAGTTTGGTGGTTAGGTCAGGAGGAGATGGAAGAGAGAACGACTGAAATGAGTTTTGAAAGGTATTAGGAGCTGGCTAGGTAACAGAGGTGCTAAGAATGTTTCTGGCAGGGAACACACTATTAGCAAAGCTGCAGAGGTGTGAACTAGTGCAGCATGGGAGCTGGGATATGAATTTTTCAGACTGTTAAGTTCAAGGTGATGGAAGAAGCATAGGGAGACAGGTGGCCCTTGGATTGGGAGATTGGCTCTTGGTACCAGTGGGGAGTGGCAGGTAGGGTGGTGACATAAATGGGTGTGTACTTTAGACAAAACATCCTGATGACCACGTGCACCATTGGTTTGTGGGGGCAGAAGAGGTAAACTAAAAGAAGGAGACAATCAGGAAGCTATTTCTACTGTTCCAGCAAAATTTAAAAAATCCTGAAACAGGGACGAGTTTCAAGTTTAGTATGAATGGAAAGAAGGAAAAGATTACAAATGTAATCAGAAGGCCAAATTGGCCTGACTCATAACTGATTCATTTTAAAGGCGGGGGGGCGGGTCTAGTGGGACTCTCGGGTTTCTGACTTGGGCAGCTGTGTGGATTGTGGTGCCATTTGTGAAGCTGGCCCAAAAGAAGTCAGTGTGCTCAGGCTTTCTCTTTATCTCCCTGCCCACTCTTTTTCTGAGAAATTTTATGATTAAAAAGTTGAGGCTGTATTTGCATAGAGTGATGCTTTCCTCAGAAATATTTTGGAGTCTTAGATTTTCTTTTGTTAGAAGCACAACTATGAGGAAGGAGGACAAACTTTCCTGTTTAAAGCTATTTGTGGGGCTTCCTTCACCCTCCATTCCCTACTCCATGAACATGGCCATTCCAGCCCCCTCCCCCCAAATGAAGCAGCAGTGAAAAAAGATCAATGGATCTTAATGGAGGGACAAACCTAGCACCCTGCTGCTCAGCAGATGTAAAGAACTCTCAGTGAAGCCAAGGGTAAGGACTGTTGCAGAATCCTGGCTTCTAAACGTATTCTGAAATTGCTTGGTGTGGGAAGAGCAAACTCTTGACTACATGCAGAATGCAAATTAATTGGGAAAAACCAAAATCAGGGAAAAAATTGGGGGCTTGCTTCACTTATGAAAAAAATCTTATCATGGACTCCATAGAGACTACTTCTGAGTTGTTAAGCTGAGGTCACTATCTTGATATCCCACCCATCATTATCGTTCTTCCCTGTAGACCTGGCCACTGCCTGTGTTTTTGACTCTTAGGCATATGTGGTCCTCACAAGCAACGTTTTACCTTCATCACTGCGGTGTGATATTTGCATCACTTGTTTTAATGCATGTTAGCAGAGGCCCAAGAAAACTCAGCCATGAGCCCTCATGAAGCAGATGTCTGGTGAATCCCCAGCGGCACTAGGAGCAGAAGCAGGAGTGTAGGCAGGCTCAACTTGGTGAGAGTTAAGGTAGGAAGAGGACAGGTTCTAGAAGCATCACTTCTAATCTTCTGGGACAAGCAGGAAAAAGGGCAGTGACTCTTAGAAAACAAAGCAACTTAGGCATCTACCCAGAAGAAAAAAAATTCATTTTGTCATAAGGACATTTGCATTGGATTATTTATCTCAGCTCAACTTACAATTGCAAAGATGGGGGAAACAACCTAAGTTGCCCATCAACCTATGAATGGATTGGTATCTGTACACTACAGAATACTATTCATCCATTAAAAAGATGGAGACTTGACATCTTTTGTATTAACCTGGATAGAGTTGGAGAAACTTCTCTTTACTAAAGTATCACAAGAATGGAAAAGCAATTGTCCAACGGACTTGATACTAACATGAAGCCAGTAGATGAACCGATATATGGCCCACATAAGAGAAAAACTCAATTTAATTCAATTTGGAGGGAGAGGGGAAGGGAGGGAGGAAGGGAAGATGCAGGGCAGATTGGTGTGCCCCCACCTAAGGGCATGATGTAAGGGTATACGGCACACCTCCTGGGTGAGGGAAGCAACTACAACAGGGACCTTACCTAACAAATGCAAACACTGTAACCTAATCATTTGTACCCTCATACTAACATGAAATTAAAAAAAAAAGAAAACAACAACACGCTTTGGGAGTTCAAAAAAACTGTTCCAGGAAGAGGAAGCAGGAGAGTCTTTGGTTTATATGTCTACTTTTGATCAGAAGAAATAGCTGACCTTAGGGAAGGTACACTGTACTAAGAACAGCTTAGAGCCTCTATTCAATCCTGGTTCTCTCTTGCAGGAACCCATGATGGCATTCTAAGCTCCTTTGTGGGTGTGACTTTCTCTGTAAGTGATTGTTCTGCTTGTAGATTTTAAGCTGTAGCTTCTCGGGGCGAAGGGATTCTGCATCACTGGGTTCTCCTGGTGAAAGAATATGTTTGACAGTATCACAGGTGCCTTCTATGTGACTTAAACCATACTGGGTTCTTTTTATTTGGTCAAGTGACATTTCCTCATTGAGAGTGCTGGGAATTTGAGTGTTGAGTCAAGATCCCATAACTACTCAATCCCACCTCTTCCTAGGCATTCACATTCATATTGGTGGTCCTGGAATCTTTTGCTGCAGTGAAAACCTCCCAGCTTCATGCTCTCTTGATGGAGCTGACATCATGAGTTTTGAAGGTAGATAGAGTCAACTATGAACCCATTTAGTCAACCCTTAAATGAACAAATGCTGTGAATCCAAAATATAAATTAACTCCAAAATTATATTTGAAATAAAAGAGAAAATTTTAAATATAAACCAAACTAGAAGATTTATTTGAACAGTTTTAAATGCAAACAAGAAATAAAACCTTACTGACCCTAATTAATAAAACCAAACCTTCTGACCCTGGCTATAGGAGGTTAAAGTTGGCCTGGACTGACAGTGTGAGTTGGGCTATGGAGCTTAGAGATGGCATCTCTGCTCAAGGAGGAAACAATGTCTCTGGCATCCTCCAAGGCATAGGATAGCTAAAGGTAAGTTTTTCAGAGTACAAAAAAATGCTCTAATTTAAGGTACAGGTTGGTCTAGCACACAAGGATAATTTCTAGCTTCTACGGCAATGCCTCCAGGAGTTTAACTGAGGTTTTGTGGTGTCACGAGAAGCCCCAGGACTCAGGACAGATTAGGTGTGAGTCCTGCTTCTGCCACTAATAGGGCTTTGTCCCTAGGCAAATAACTTAACCCTTTTGATCGCCTTCCTGTCATCTGCAAAATGAGGAGACTAAGGAAAAGATTCACCTTACAGGTTGTCAGAATTTAATGACTACTACATGTTTGAGTGGACATAAAAATATAAAATAAAAACACTGTAGGTTAGGTGTGGTGGCTCTCTGTAATTCTAGCACTCTTGTGAGGCCTTGGAAGGTGTATTGCTTGAGCTTAGGAGTTTTGAACTGAGCAAGAATGAGACCCCCATCCTACTGAAAATAGAAAAGTTAGTGGGGTGTTAGTGGTGGGCATATGTAGTCCCAGCTACTTGGGAGGCTGAGGCAGGAAGATCACTTGAGCTCAGGAGTTTGAGGTTTCTGTGAGCTAAGGTGACACCATGGCACTTTACCCAGGGCAACAGAGTGAGACTTTATCTCAAAACAAACAAATACACAAACAAATGTGTGGGAGGCAATGCTCTAAAACCTTCATTGTTATATCAAATGATGGAATCCCACAGCTAGAGAAGAGACCAAATATCTGAGTTTTAAACCTAGATCTGTATAATGTCAAATATCTGAGTTTTAAATCTAGATCTGTTTAGAGCTCATGCTCTAACAAACTTTGCTTAGAACTCAGTACATATTATAATAGCTGCTCCTTTCAGACAGGTCCATTCATCCTTTTGTTCATTTATTCATTCAACAAACATTTTATTCAACACCTCATTTATGCCATATTCTCATATGAACTGGCAATATAATAATGAATAAGACACAGTTAGTGCCTTAAAATCATAGGCTGAGTGGGCTTCAGACAGTGTGGTCTAGTGCAGAGAATACTAAATCAGGATTCAGGAGTCAAGATCACTGTTTGTAGCCCATGGGAGATGGCATAAAGGTGCCTTTGCAGAAGACATATATAGCTCATTGGGATATTAGGGAATCACTGACATGGTAGTTATCCGTGTCAGCCGAAGATTGGGCCAGGACTCTGGACAGATAGGCCTGGTGTACAATAGCTAGCCAGACC
Organism: Arctocebus calabarensis; assembly: GCA_963573935.1. Taxonomy (NCBI): domain Eukaryota; kingdom Metazoa; phylum Chordata; class Mammalia; order Primates; family Lorisidae; genus Arctocebus; species Arctocebus calabarensis. The sequence continues at coordinate 75,673 of CAUYON010002108.1, forward strand.
TGGACAGTAATGGCAGTTTGTCTGTTTCTCTACCATATAATTGGGGATATCCCATCACAGCCTTTGGTTTTACAAAGGGAGTCTCTGTCTCCAGAGTCTCACTATTTTTAATTTGTATTTAAATTTCTTCGGTAGTTCTCAACTGGAGTTATTTTGGCAAAGACTGGCGACATTTTTGATTATTATGACTGGTGGAAGGTAAACAGGTAGGATGTCACTGGTGTAAGATAGACACCAGAGTTTCTGTTAAACATCCTACAGTGCACAGGACAAGCTCTAATAATAAAGAACTATCTGGCCCCAAATGGGAATGGTGCGAGGTTAAAAAACCATCAGCTGCCTTTCCTATTTCTGGCCCTAGAGATTTTCGGGTGGCTTCTCCTTCCATTTATCTCTGGGCTTTTTGTTCTACTTTTATTCTGTAGACATGCTTGCCTTGCTTTTGAGCATGGCTATGACTTTCAGAAATACATTCCAATATTTAACTATCACACTGTGTATTTGGCAGAGAGAGAATGGTATTCCTCAGTATAAATATATCTACACTCTGGTTTATATTATTTTAGTCTGTGAGTTTGGTTAATGTGATTCTATCCCTTAGACATATATCCTGTTTATATGATGAAGAATAAAAGAAGTTCCTGAGTCTGTAAGGCTGATGGCCATACCCTAGATGACTGTGAATTTAGCAAAATAAATGCTGTTCACTTGTGAACCTCATGTGTAATCAAGTTAATCTTCTCCAAAGGACAAGCTACTTTCAACCCACTGCTGAGCACCAGGTGCCTCTATGTGCAAAGTTCAACTGGTTCTTACCGGTAGCCTTGCCATGACCTTGAATAGTCACATGTTTTTCTTGAGCTTAAGTTTTATTATGTGCAAAATGAAGGTATTAGACTAGATAGATATCTAAATCCTAATATTGTAGTATTCATATTTCAGTCATAATTTATGTAATTCAGGGCCAGTTATTTATAGTTTATCTCAGAATAACATAATTAATATATAAGTATTTATGGTGGAAGCACTTCGAACTGATGTATGAAAATATCTCAGATTGTATATGAAACCCACACACTGTACTTCATGATTGAACATGGAGTACACAGCTATGATTCAATAAAAAATATATATATAAAAAAATTATTCTTGTCTTATTGTGGTTTGTTCTTTAATGGGCTGACACTAAGTATAGGATGACAGCATAGCAGGGTTAATTTTTTAACTTTTCTCTCCTTATACACCACATCTGCAAATTAGGGAGAATTAGCAATAGCTCCCCTCTTATGATCATTTTAGGGCTTAAATAACCAAATAGACACAGTAAGCTGTGAACTGATGTTAGTTTGTCAGACTTCTAAAATAATCCAGTGACTCTGAGAAAAATATAGTTGAACTGGGTAGTCGTCACATAGATCAAAAACAAATTCTGTGACTACCTCTTAGACTTTCCATCCAGTGTTGCTTACGAGCACACCCCTCTTAGTAGTAGTATAAAATCCCCCAAGCAAAAAGCAAAACACCTTAAAGTTTGGGGGATAGTGACATTCTAGGAATGGGGAACAATTCAAAACGTGAATCTTCAATTTCCTTTCAGTTAGACTATATCAACTCAACCTAGATTGAAGAGAATTCATCATTTTTGCTGTATGTGTGTTCCCATCCATAAGTGGGAATGCAACATGTGAGCTGTAAATAGATGCGCAAGGGGAAATTTTAGTCCGACATAAATTCAAATCCAATCCAAACACATAAAGCCCATTTGCAAATGGCATCTGAGTCAAATCCCTTTGAGACTTGCCTATCTCCAATTAGCAGCAATTTAGTCCCTGTGCCCAGCTAGGAAAAGCCAGAGTGGTGGAGTCATCGGCAAGATAAGGATTTGTCTGGAACAAGAAATTCATTTCCTCTTGCAAGAAATAAGTGTCCTCCTCCATTGTAACTCTATTTCTTTGGAGAATATGGGAGCAAAAGAAGGTATTTTATGTGGTGGAATAGGAATCTGAGAAAGGAGCTATGACTTTAGTTAAAAGGACATTAAAGAAAAGGAAATGCGTTTGATTAACTATAGCTTTTTCAAAAGCATTTTTTATAAAAATTCTTCATGCAAAATTAAGTGCATTCCCACTAAGGAAGTGAGGGAAGGAAAAGGCATTGCTCTAACAATGAGGGAGATTGTGAGACTTTTAAGAAGTTAAAGAAAAAAATATGATATTTTTATGTTCAAAGTGGAATAAGTTCTGGAGAAAGCCTTTGTATATGCAGAGAAATACATTCCTTATATATCCATAAACCTTTACAGTGTAACAAAATACCCCAAAATATACGGGCTTAAAAGGATGACTTACTATTTATCATGATTCTTTGAGTTGTTGGGGTCACCATGTGACTGTAATCATCTGGGAGTTTAAATGGACCTGATGTAGTGTATTAAGATGGTCCCACTCACATCTGAAGCCTTGATACTGATTGCCAGCTTGATTTTCTCTACATGGTTTTCGTCATCCAGCTCTCTCTTGGACTTCCTTACATAGTGTTGGGAACTCCAAAAGGGTCAAAATAGAAGCTTCAAAGCCTCATAAGTCCATTTCCAGTATTATACAGCATCATTTTTGCAACATTTTATTGGCCAAAGCAAGTTGCAAGAGCAGCCCAGACTCAAAAGGTCAGGAAATCAACTTCACCTGCTGATGGGAAGAGTGACAAAATCATAAGGTGAATATGTATGTACATAGAGGGGCATGATTTATTGGGGGCCATTACTAAGACAATCTGTATATTCTTACATCACTATGTACAGCTGGAGGAAATTGTGTACATTTCATAGCAAACCCAGAGTAGAAAATGTTAGCCAAAAAACCCGAGCCAAGAAAGTCAGACTTGGCCTTGGGCAGAAACTGACCTTTTGAAGTGGTACCCCTGTTTCTTCTGCCAAACACCAAAGCTCTGTGCTGAGTGGTGGACTCTTCCTTAAGAGTCACTGTTCTTTCAGACTTGCCACTAGCCCCACCCTAGGTTCTCTGGGGCAGAAAAACCTGATGCTTCTTTGGCATGAAAGCATAAGATTACATAAAGGAGCTCTGTTTTCTTGTTCCCCCAGTGATGTTACTTTGTTTCTTTGTTACTACATACTATCTTCTGAAATAAAATTTTATTTGCCTGTTCCATTTTCCTCAAGTATATAGTTTTGAGTAAGGACCAAACTGGCAATAATTGGCACTTCATTTGCATGGATCAGGCCGCACTGAGATAAAAACTTACCCAGAAAAGAAATATATTGAAAACGCCCCTTCCTGAAAAGAAAATAGGAGGAGATGAGCTATGTGTGATCAGTTTATTCTTTTATTCTTTGAAAATATAACAATCAGGTAGTTTAGTAGTCTTTTACCAGGGTAGACTAAGTAAAACTGACAGGAGGAACCAGAAGTTTCACATAGATGGAGTTCCCTCCATTGGAAGGAAACCTTAAAAGGGGAGACATGTTCTTCCAAACATTGGCTTACTTAAGCTGTATTGGAATATTATTGAATGAAGTCACTATGATTGGCTTGCTCAAAATAAGGATACCTGAAAAAGATGCTCTGGATCAAGAGCAGAGTGCAAAGACCTTGTACACCATTTTGGATATACCAGTAGTTCTCTTTAAAACTCTACTGATAAGGATTCTGAGACCATGTCTTGGCTGAAGAGGAAAGAAGGCCTGGGCATTTAGCAATGTCTGCCCCAGGCACATAATGAGAGTAGTGTCAGGTATACCCATGTTTGTTGGTCCTGGTACAGATTATGGAATACCCCTCCCACATCTTGGCCTGGTACATTTGTCTAGTAACTTTTCAAGTCTTGGCTCAACTGTTTACCTCTCTCACAACATAACTTTTAGTGATCACCATCATTCCTACCCCCCCAACATTGTGTACTTCATATTTATTTTAACATCTAACTTATATTATTTGTTTATACTGTATTTTTACTTAGTTTAGTATCCCCAGTGCCTAACATTACATTGGCATAATTGAGAACACAGTATCATTTTTTTGTGCTTAATTGAGTCTTCCTCCATAAGTTTTTTTTTTTTTTTTTTTGTAGAGACAGAGTCTCACTTTATCGCCCTCTATAGAGTGCCATGGCATCTCAGTTCACAATCTCCAGCTCTTGGGCTTAGGCAATTCTCTTGCCTCAGCCTCCAGAGTAGCTAGGACTACAGGCACCTGTGACAATGCCCAACTATTTTTTGTTGCAGTCTGGCTGGGGCTGGGTTTGAACCTGCCACCCTCAGTGTATGGGGACAACACCCTACTCACTGAGCCACAGGCGCTCCCCCCTCCATAAGTTTTGCATAATTCCATGTGGCTGGTGTGTTTTAGAGACAACTCTGGCAAGGCCATGAATGTTAGCTCTAATTTTTTCTATAACAAAGTAGGTTTTTCTGGGAAAAATCTCAAGCAAAATAAGGTTAGATGGGTTCTATCCATTGAGTTTGATCAAATCTACAGAATACAGTGAGTTATCCTTGAGAAACTGAACAAAACATGACAATAAGATGGTAAAATTAATTCCAAAGACCTAAGGAAATTATAGCTTAAAGGAAGCATGATGTCAGGGCTTTAATTTCTTGTTGCTTTTTGGGAAGACGGGTGGCTAAATCCCTACTCTTTCTTTGTAGAATACTAAAGGAAACAATCAACAGAGTGAAAAGACAACCTATAGAGAGTGAGAAAATATTTGTATACCTCATACAGTAGAACATCAGTAGGTTGACCATACAGGAGACTAAAATAAAAAGGCCTACTGTACTGATAGGTACATGTGATGCATGTCTGATCTATGAAAATTAGGTCAATTTAAGGAGGGGGTCAATGTAGGAAGGTGATCAACTATGGAGGTTAAACTGTATTGAATAAGGGATCAATCTCCAAAATATAAAGGAAGCTTTCACAACTCAATAGTAAAACAAGAGAAAACAAAACAAAACAAAACAAGAAAACAAAACTGAGTATCTCAATTTACAAAATAAGTTAAGGACTAGAATAGACGTTCCTCCAAAGACGTACAGATGGCCAACACATATAACAACAACAACAACAACAACAACAACAACAAAATGCTCAATGCTTATCACGGAAATACAAATCAAAACCATAATGAAATATCACCCCATATTTGTCAGGATGACTCTTGCCAAAAAATGAAAGACAACAACTATTAACAAAGATGTGGAGAAATTAGAACCTCATACTCTGTTGGTGGAAATGGAAAATGATGTAGTACTGTGGAAAACAGTAGAGAGGTTTCTTAAAAGATTAAAAATAAAACTGCATGTGATCCAGCAATCCCATTTCTGGGTATTTATACACAAGTATTGAAATCAGCATCTCAGAAAGATTGGCAATCCCATGTTTGTTGCAGCACTGTTCATGGCACCCAAGATATGGAAGCAACATAAATCTCCATTGGCAGATGAATGGACATTTTGATGGAATATTACTCAGCCTTATAAAAGAAGGGAATCCTACAACGTGCTATAAGAGGGATGAACCTTAAAGACGTTATTTTAAGTGAAATACACAAGTCCAGAAAAGACAAAGATTGCATGATTCTACTTACAAGAGGCATCTAAAAATAGTCAAACTCACAGAATTAAAAAGTGGAATGGTAGGGGTGGCTCCTGTGGCTCAAGAAGTAGGGCGCTGGCCCCTTATACAGGGGTTGGTGGGTTCAAGCCCAGCCTTGGCCAAAAACTACCAAAAAAAAAAAAAAAAAGTAGAATGGTGGCTGCCAGGGGCTGTGGGGAGGGAAAATGGGGAGTTACTAATGGACAGGCAGGAATTTTCAGTCAGGCAAGATGAATGAACTCTGGAGATCTGTTTTATCATTTGTACTAACATCAACAGTAGTATATGATACACTTAAGAATTTGTTAAAAGAGTTGCCATCACATTAAATGTTCTTATATTGAGGAAAAGAAAAAAAAAGAAAGCAACTTCTGAGCAGTGACATTGGTGGTGATGGGGCTATATTAACTGTAGTTTTCAAATAAGTACACAATTCTACTACTTGGAATAGTCTCATATGATTAGCTAGTTCAAGCCTTCAACAATCTTTCAAAGGGCAAGGTGAGAATTTTTATAGCCACCTTGCAGAGTGTAGAAGGGGAAAATAAAATGTGCTGAAATCAGAGAGCCTGGATATTGTTATAGTTCTGCCCCATGATAGCTGTCACAACAGGAGCCTTTTCCTTCTTCTGTATAATGGAGAGGGTGATGATAGCCCATGTATCTCACAGGCCTTGTAATAGTAATGGAATATTAAAAGAATAAGAAATCAGTATATCAAAGGAACCAAAAAAATATATGGCAAAGGGTTATAAGCACTCCCATGTTTATTATGGCACTATTCACAAAAACCAAGATATGGAACATCTTGTCTAAATGTCCATCAATAGATGATTGGATGAAGAAAAATGTAATGTGTATTATTTGGCCATAAAAAAGAAGGCAACCATGTCATTTGCAGCATCATGCATGGCACTGGAGGTCATTTTGTTTAGTGAAATAAGTCAGGCACAGAAAGACAAATGTCACGTGTTCTCACTTGTATCTGGGAGTTTAATTGATCACATGGAGGGAGAGAGTAGAATGATAGATACCAGAGGTTAGGAAGACTGTATGGGTCGGAAAGGGATAAAGAGAGGTTGGTTAATGGGCATAAACATACAGTTAGATAGAGGGAATAAGTTCTAATGTTTGATAATAGCACAGTGGAATGATTGAGGTTAACAATAATGTATTCTATTTTCCCAAACAACTAGAAGAAAGGACTTGAAATGTACCCACCACAGAAAAATGATAAATACTCAGGTGAGGGATACCCTAAATACTCTGACTTGATTATTACACATTCTATGCATGTAAAAAAAAAGTTCATATGTACCCCATAAATATCCACAAATGTGGTGCTAATTTTTTTGAAAGAAACAACCTCTTGTCTACTGTTGAACTATTTGAAATTTTTATCAATTTTTTCTCATGAACAAGTAATTATAGTGGTTATTCAATATTTGAATGTTATTAATCTGCCTAACATTGGTGGGATTCCTAGATGCAGCCAAACAGCCCTCTAGGAACTAAAGGGAGTTTGGAGGTGATTTCTGGCTCTCTCACATTTGCTAACCAACAAAATACTGCAGAAAATCTTTTTGACATTTGAATGGTTACCCCTGTAGTAATTTTCCAAAATTTTCACTTTCACATACTAGACTATCCTAAAGAGAGGCTTGGTGGTTTTAAAATACATCCACGAATTCTTTGATATGCCTCCATAAAACACATGGAGCCTGATTCCTCTCCCCTTAAGCATGAGTTCAGCTTTGGTGACTCACTCTGATGAATACAATATGTGACAAGTAATGGTGTGTGATTTATGAGACCAGGTCACCTAAGGCCTGTGACCTCTTTTTCTCTCTCAGATAAACACATTCACTTGTTCTCTCTCTCTCTCCTCTCTCTCTCTGATCACTCTAGGCAATGCTGGCTTTTCTGTGGTGAGGAACTCAAGCATCCCTATGAGAAGCTCGTGTGGTGACACGCTAACATGCCAATCACGTGGCATGGGCCTCTTGCCAGCAGCTATATGAGTGAGCCATCTTGGAAGTAGATTCTCCTGCCCAGTTGGGTCTTCAGGTGACTTTTGACTGCAGCCTCATGAGAGATAGTTGACATCTTGACTGCAACCCTATGAGACAACAGTAAGCCAAAATTGTCCAGCTCCTTGATTCCTGATGCATGGAAATTGCATGAGACAATGTTGTTTATTATTTAAGTCACTAAGTTTAGCAAGTGATTTTTACACAACAACAGATACAGGAATTATACCTGTCATTATCAAATCCATGGAGGGTTAATGATATCTGTGAATATTCAGGGAACTTGAGCATGTGAAGTATAAATATGGAAACAGCTAAAATGTTTAGTCTAGATAGACCACAGGGAAGGGTACCTGAATAGCTGGGAATAAAGCTTCAACAAAAATAGCTCAGCCCCTCAATGATCATAAAGCTTGCATAATGAATAACTACTATGCATTTAGGTCAGCGGCCCTTTCTGCCACCAACTATTGCACAGGTTCCTGATTTCCCAGAACTGAATGTTAATTTGAAAAGAAAAGGAGGTTTGAGAACTACATTTAGAGGGAGGGGAATGAGGAGTGGCCACAGTCACCTATGATCTGTTGTCTTCATGAAAGAAATAGTAATAAAGCCACACACTGCTGCCCATCTGTCCCTCATTTATACCATCAGCCAGCACGGTTTGCGTGCATTGCTTTGCTCAATTTACATTGGTTCACAGACCAACAAGCAGCAGAAACCTGTTATGAAGACAGAGAACGTCTGCTAAACATTTTTTATCTCTAGTGTTAGGAACATCTTATAGTACAAATCAATCCTGTAGGGTTTAAGGAGAGTATTTCTTTTGGAAAGACCTCTTGGGCACACCATCTCTTTCCACTGGAAGGGGCTCTCTGTGTCTCCTGGGAGCATATCTTCAGGCGGGAGACTGGAGCTCTAGCAAAGAATTGAAAATAACAAAAACATGCTATTTGAGGTCTTTCAAGCAAAGTCAGTTTTCCTTTTCTATTATTATCTTTTTCTTGCCTTTTTTCCAGTGATAGGAGCTGAGCCAGTTTCCACGGTGCTGAACCACAAACATGTTTTAGCATATTCCATTTTGAATCATAGAGTTGGAAAACATCTAAGGAATCATTTGATTTAGTAGTTTTCAAACTGAATAGCACAGAGCCCCAGGGTTCCTCCGGAGTGCTCCCAGGACACTCCAGGTCCATCTCATTTCAGAGACTTGTGATCTGGCTATATAATAATTTATGACACTGCTGGTTTAGTCTATTGAGCTCATGTTTAAAATGCATAAACTGAGGTTCAGAGAGATAAATTGATTTGTGGGGTCATGTAACATGTGATAGTTGTTTTGAACTGAGCCCCTAATCTGGACTTTCAGGCTACCTAGAGGGTGGTCTTCAAACATACCATACCATCTGCCAAACAACACAGGGGTCTCATGGACGGAGCTGATTCTGTTGTGAAATACAATGATGTGACCCATCTTGGATGGCCTTCACCTCCATCTTCTCCTTAGTCCACTGACTTACACTACCTTTGGAAAGATGCTTTTTCTTTGTCTTAGCTGGATTTTTAATTACTAGTGCCTTCTGGTATTATATATCTAGTCAAATATTTTTCTTTGAGAATTATTGTGCTACAGATGGAAAGAACCCCTTTCATAAAGTCACTGGGCACCTTGTGTGTCTTAAAACATGGGGGGAAAGAACATTAAAACAATTTTGAAGTATTAAAAACTGTAATCTCCCTCACCACCCCTCCCCAAAGGCATGTTTTTACCTAGGACAATGTGAAAGTGACACAGCAGGTGGCTCCCTTGAGCAGAAGTGAAATAATTTTGATTCACTTTGCTGTGTAGCTCCTCTGGAATCCACATAATACCTGTGGCTTTAGGAACTGAGGATTTCTCAGGCTGTCTGGGACTGGGAGGAGGCTGCTTATCAAAGGGAAACAGCATGAGCTAATCCATGCCTTCCCATCCTGTCCTGCTGTGATTCAGACTTCATGACTGCAGGAAATCTACCTGTGGAGATTTTCAATATAAACATTTTTCATAAAGTTTTAAAGAAATCAATTTAATTACAAAGCAGGCAGTTATGAAAATTATTTTACAGCCTGGAGTGGTGTCTTATGCCTGTAATCCTAGCACTCTGGGAAGTCAGGCAGGAGGATTCTTTGAGCTCAGGTGTTCCAGACCAGCCCCAGCAACAGTGAGACTAAACCATCTCTACTACAAATAGAAAAATTATCCAAATGCGATCATGTATACCTGTAGTCATAGCTACTTGGGAGGCTGAGGCAGGAGGATTGCTTGAGCCCAGGAGTTTGAGGTTGTTGTGAGCTATGAGCTATGATGACACCACTACACTTTAGATCAGGTGTGTGAAACAGTGTGGCCCTGTCTCAAAAATAAATAAATAAAATATAAATGAAACAAATGAAATTATTTCTTACATTTTCATATGAAGAAACACACTTAAACTTTGGTTGTCGCTTGGGTCAAGTTTATGTTCTGAACTAACCAAATACAAGGAAGTGGGGCTTTCTGAACTATTTCTTTGTTCCTCAGCCTCTGATTCTCCATTTTCCTCCCTCCAGGTGACAATCCATTTTGATATTTGTGATCAAGTAAAAGTCATTCTGTGAACCTAAGTTGGTAAAAAGATATCAACATTTTTCATCTGAAAAGAATGAAATAAAATTCTGGATAAGATTTTAGTCTCTTTTTAGTCTGTAAAGAAGACTTTATAATGAATTTCTTGAGATACTTATTATTACCATATAAAATTCAGTAAAAATTGAAGTGTATTCTGAGTGAATACAACTTACAGCTCTGGAGATAGCTTAGTATTTTTCTTAACTTGATTGAATTGATCAGTGGCTAGCAATGGAGCTGTAACTGTGTATTAATATTTGTATGTAAATAAAGCTAATTAAGTTGTTTTTAAAAGAGGTATAGTATTCATTTAGAAATTTGATGAATAATACGAGATACTCCAAATAAATGAAGATAGATGGTTTGCTTAAAAAGAAAAAATAATGGAAAATGCCAAGTCTTACAGAATATTATACAGCTAGCAAAATATTTATAGTTGCTACTATTTGTTGAATGCTACTCATGTGTAAATATCTGTACACCCAATATTCTTAATGATATAGTGCTTCCAATATATAGGATATTATTTAATTTTCCCAGTAACACTGTGAAGTAGATATTATTACCACTATTTTGTACATGAGGAAACTGAGATTTACCACTGTGGGTCTCACTGTGAGAAAGGACAAAAGGCAGAAATCCAAGTTGTCTCCAAACTTGGGTACTTTTTTTTTTTTATAATTTTATTGAATCATAATTCTGTACATTGGTGCAATCATAGGGCACGATTCATACACATTCAGAAATGTTTTGATCGTACTGTTACAGATAACCTTCATGGCATTTTCTTGATCACTATATAAAGACATTGATACTCTACATTTAATAAGTTTCCCCAGTACCCTGCTAAGATGCACCGTAGGTGTGATCCCACCAATTGCCCTCCCTTTACCCATACTCCCCCCTCCCCTCCCTTTCCCCTTTCCCTGTATATTCTCATCTGAAAAGGAGAAGCAGGCAATCTCAGATTTGTGTTGTAAATCATCATTTAGACTTCTTGAATAAAAACCTATTTCAGTGATGAGAAACATTATTTGTAACCTAATGTTGAAGAAAGAGCAATAAAATACAGGTCTTACACACTTACTTTATATTCTTGAGACTGTTATTTCCACCCTTGGTCTCTACTTGTTCAAAATTCTTATCATGATTTTGATTCTGTTTTCATTGATTTTCAGAAAACATTTATTTAGAAACACTCTGGTCAAAGATGATGCTAGGTGCTGGAAATATGGAGATAAAAAGGGCAGTCATTTTGCTAAATAAAGACATTTTGATATATTATCAACACATTTTATTATGAGTCATGTTCTGTTTGATTCTAAAGAAATAAAAATAAAAAGATAAAGACTTTGTCTTTAAGATGCTGCTGATCTATTACAAAGATAGACATCAAAGAAATAATTGAAATATCATGGAAATATTGCTAAAGATTTATGTGTCAATCAGGTGGAAAAGAGTGATTATCCAAGTATTATGGTTTAATATAAGAAATAGAAGCTGAAATAAATGTTGGGAAGTTTGGCATAAATGGAGAGGTGTCGTTTGAGGTACAAAACAAAGTACTTTAAATATATTAATTAATATAAATCTTCTAAAAATTTATAAATTCTTATTTTATTTATAGAAAAAGAACCAAAATGTAGGGTGGTATAGCATAAAACCCAGGAAAAAATAAGAAGAAAAGAATGTATAACATTTTATTAATTACAAATAGAAAATTATTTTATATTTATAAGAAGAAAAGAATGGATAACATTTTGTTAATTACAAATAGAAAATTATTTTATATTTTATACTTTGAAAACATTTTTAGTTTTTAATTTTACTTTGAATTTAAGCACATAAAATTTACAATGACAATTTTGATTTGTTTTGTTCTGATTCAGTAGATCTGGGGCACATCTGGTAAATGTGCATTATTTTTTTATTTCAGGTTAATGTGAGGGTACAAAAAAACAAGTTATAATATTTTCCTGTTAGGTAGGGCCCTTCTTATAGTTGTATCCTGCATCCAAAAGGTGTACCTACACCCCTACATTGTGCCCATTAAGTGGGAGCACCTGAAACTCCTCTTCCTCCCCTTTCTCCTTCCTTCATTTCCCCTCCTGCTAAATTGAATTGAAATGATTTTTTCTCCTCTGTGGTCATGAACTAGATCATGTACTTCATTCATATTAACATTGAATACATTGGATAGTTGGTTTTCCATTCTTTTGAGACCTAAGAATAATGTGTTTCAATTCCATCCAGGTTAATAAAAGATGTAAAGAAAATCCCCAAACCAGAGATGCAAGCGCAGATGTGGAGAAAAGGGAACACTACTACATTGCTGTTGGGAATGCAAACTAATACAGTCCTTTTGGAAAGATATCTGGGGAATACTTAGAAATTTAAAAATAGAATTGCCATTTGATCCTATAATTCCTCTACTAGGTATATATCCAGAAGACCAAAAATCACATTATAACAAATATTTCTGTATCAGAATGTTTACTGAAGCCCAATTCATAATTGCTAAGTCATGGAAAAAGCCCAAATGCCCATCGACCCACAAATGGATTAACAAATTGTGGTATATGTAGACCATGGAATATTATGCAGCCTTAAAGAAAGATGGAGACTTTACCTCTTTCATGCTTACATGGATGGAGACAGAAAATATTCTTCTTGGCAAAGTATCCCAAGAATGGAAGAAAAAGTTTCCAATGTACTCAGCTCTACTATGAAACTAATTTATAGCTTTCATGTGAAAGCTATGACATAATTACAGCACAAGAACATGGAGAAAAGGGCAAGGGAGGGGAGAAGATGGGGGAGGATGGGCAGAGGGAGAGGAATTGATGGGTCCACACTTACGGTGCATCTTAGAAGGGTACAGGTAAAACTTACTAAATGTAAAATATAAATGTCAGGACACAATAATGAAGAAAATGCTATGTCAACTAGTTTGATGAAAATATTTCAAATTGAATATAAAACCAGCACATTGTACCCTATGATTGCATTTATGTACACTACCATGATTTAATAAAATAAAAATAAAATAAAGTAAAATACATAAGTAAAAATAAAAAAAAAGATGTAAAGTCACCATCTTTTTATGGCTGAATAGTATTCCATGGTATACATGTACCACAGCTTGTTAATCCATTCATGGGTATGTAGGCATTTAGGTTGTTTCCACATCTTGGTGATTATAAATTGAGCTGAGATAAACAATCTAGTACAAATGTCTTTATGATAAAATAGTTATTTTTCTTCTGGCTAGATGCCTAGCAGTGGGACTGCAGGGCAAAATGGGAGGTATAATTTCAATTATTTGAGGATTCTCCATACTTCTTCCCAAAAAGACTATACTATTTGTCAGTCCCACCAACAGCATAAAAGTCTTCCGCCTTCTTCACATCCTTGTCACCACCTGAAACTTTGGGACTTTGTAACATGGGCTATTCTCACTGAGGTTAGGTGATATTTCAGGGTAGTTTTAATTTCTCTGATGATTACAAATGATAAGTATTTTTTTCATAGGTTAATTAGCCATTCATCTGTGTTCCTCAGAGAAACTTTTGTTGATGTCTCTTGCCCAATAATAGATGATTTGGGCAAGATTGTTTGCTCCTTTTTTGTTGATTAATTTGTGTTCTCTAAAGATCCTAGTTATCACTTTGTCAGATTCATAAAATGTCAGATTCATAAAATGCAATTTTTTTTCTAATTCTGAAGGTTGTCTATTTGCTTAGTTGTAACCTTAGCTGCGCAGAAGCTTTTCAGTTTAATTAATTTCCATTTGTTTACGTTTGTTCATGTTGAGATTGCCACTGAAGTCTTGTTCATAAGATCTTTTCCAGGCCAACATTGTCAAGAGTTTTTCCACACTTTCTTCTAGGGTTTTTATCATTTCATGCCTTAGATTTAAATCTTTTTTCATCTGGAGTTAATTTTTGTCAGTAATGAAAGGTAGAAGTCCATTTTTAGTCTTTTGCATGTGGTTATCCAATTCTCCCAGGACCAATTACTGAATGGAGATTCTTTTCCTCAGTATGTTTTTGTTTGGTTTATCAAAGATGAAATGATAATAAGAAACTGGTTTCATCTCTTGGTTTTCTATTTGGTTCCATATATCTGTGTCTCTATTTTTGTCAGAATAAAATATTTTTGTGACATGGTGTTTTGATCACTATGGTCTCATGATATAGATGGTTTCAATCAGTTTAAGTATGTGCCACCTATGCCTATGTTCTTATTAGAAAAGGCTGCTGAATTTCATCAAATGTTTATTCTACATCTATTGAGAGAATCATACGTTCTTTGTTTTTGCTTCTATTGATGGTGAATTACAACTATGGATTTGCATATGTTAAACTAGACTTGCATCCTTGGAATGAAGCCTAATTGATCCTGATGTATAATTTTTTAATGTGCAACTGTAATCTATTTGCTCAGATTTTATTGAGTATTTTATTCATTTATATTCATTAGTGAAACTGATCAGTATTTTTCCTTTTTATGAATATATAACATCTTATTAATTATAAACAGAAAATTATTTTATATTTAAAAACAAACTTCTTTGAAAACTTTATCTTTATTTTTTTCATTCTACTTTGAATTTAATCTTATAAAATTGACAAATAATTTTGATTTTTTAAAAAATTAGTTGAAAAGAAAATGGAGCAAGATGGTAGACTAAAGAGATCACCTTAGCAGCCACTGGTGGTGTGAATAGGAGATAGGACTCCAGCCATCTCTAATTTGGATGTTCTGCCCAAAAATATCACTTTGGGGGCACGGTGAGTCGGCAAGGGTCTCCAGGAGACAACGAGAAGGTCAGAAGCAGTGGATGACTAGCACAGAAGCCATGTCCCTGGGTGCAGCCAGCCCTATGGAGAGCTAGAGAACAATAAGGCCGTTTCTGCAGGGTGTTTTTTTTTTTTTTGGATTCGAGTGCTCATTGGAGCTGTCTTAGAAGAGCTTAAATATAAAAGTGATTTTGAACAATGTGACAGATAGTGGCATCCACCCCCCATCCTATACAGCAGAATCAGCATGCATATGTGTTTTGTGTCTCTTAACCTGAGAGTACCACCTGGCATCCAGGCAATATATTTAATTATATACTTTTTTTCACTTTTCTCTTACCATGTTGGAGCACAAACTGGTGTCTAGCCTATATATAGTATATTATATATATATAGTATTTAAACTTTTTTTAGTTTTTTCTTTTATTTTGTCATATTTTTTGTCATATGTAATATGTATATATATTACACATATAATATATATTTAAACATTTTTTAGTTTTTTCTTTTATTTTGTCATATTTTTTTTTTTAATCTTTGCTTTCTTCAATAGCAAGAGCTCTGTTTTACCTACAATTTTTCTGTACGCTTTATCCTTTTTTCTTTTCACTTTCTCTTCTTTTTTTCTCTCTTTTGTAGAGATTTTTCAACCTATTTCATCTTTTCCATAAAAATTTCTCAAATAACAACTTGCATATCACTTTTTTTTACATTTTATATAATTTTATTTTTAATTTTCTTTATTTTTATTATTTTTTTTCTTTTTCCATGGTATATTTTATTCTATTTCATTTTGTATTCTATTTATGGGATGGAGCATCACACTGAGGCCTGGGCTAGGGTACTATGTGGCATTGGTCCAGCCCAAAAAGGCTTTAAGGCCCTGGGCTGGAGTGTTCTAGCCTTGGCCCTTAGAAATATGGTACTGGTAGGTACCCACTGCTACATACAGCAGGTTTCCCCCCCACCCGTATTTGGCAGAGGTGGGCCTGAGCCTTTTGCTCAGGCTTGAAGGAGATTCTGACTTTGAGAGACCCACCAAGTCCAGCCCCTAGAGTTCTGAAACTGTAGGTATGTCAAAACACACTGATGAAGGCCACTATTATTCTTTTCTCTTTTTGTCCTTCTCCTTGCTTTTTTCCCCATTTTTTTCAAAACATCTCCCTTTTTCTTTGTTCTCTCTTCTTGCTCTTTTCTCTTCCTTTTGCCCTATATGCAAAAAGCACTTCATCACCTAAGTGCAGAGATAAGGTGATTTAAAGAAAAGCAGGAAGTGAAAGGAATAGTAAGGGAAGTAAGTGAACAAGAAGAAATCACACATGAGGAGGAACCAACAGAAAAATTCTGACAACATGAAAAACCATAACAGATCACCCCCACACTCCTCAAGGAATCATGAGGTAGCTACCACAGAGGATTACAACTATAAAGAAATTATGGAAATGAGAGAAAGTTGATTCAAAATATGATGGCAAAAAATGAAGAGAATTGTAATGAAAGTGGAAAATAACAAAAAGGAAATCCAAAAACTGACACAGATAATGAACAGAAGACATGACAAAGTTAGAAAGGATATATCAGAGCTTAAAGAATTAAAGGAGTCAGTCAGAAGACTGAAAGATTTGGTAGAAAGTATCAATGACAGACTAGACTATGGAGAGGAAAGTATCTCAGATTTAGAGGATAAGCTCTTCAGCTAATGCTGGTGTTTAATGAGGCAGAAAAGAAGAGAGAAAACACAGAAAAATCACTTAGAGAATTAGGGGACTTACTGAAGTGTTCAAACATACAAAGTACAGGAATCCTAAATGGAAGAAAAACAACTCAAAAGAATGGAAGTCCTCCTGGAAGATATCATAAATGAAAACTTCCCAAGTATCACCAAAGATTTTGACACACTCCTTTCAGTGGGGTATCAAATCCTGGGTCATCTTAACACAAATAGAGCATCTGCAAAACAACTTGTAATGAACCTATATAAAATCAAGACGAAAGTGAAAATTCTACAAGCATTCAGGACTAAGCACCAATTGACCTACAGGGCAGATCCATCAGTGTGACGGGAATTTTCAGCTGAATCTTTCCAAGCAAGAGGGGAAGGTCATCTACTTAACAAAACAATTTTCAGCCAAGAATTCTATATCCTGCTAAACTAACTTTCAAATTCTATGGAGAAATCAAATCTTTTACTGACATGAAAACATTCGGAAAATTTGTCACTACAAGATCAGCTCTACAGGAAACAGACACGTTTTCCACAACGAACATCACAAAGGACAACCAGCAAAGTAAATACCCAGAAACTAAAGGACAAAATATTGCTTCCATAACAGCACTAAGGATAAAACTAAGCAACCAACTTTTACCAAATAAGATGAATAGAAAACTCCACCACACTTATCAATTGTCTCAAAAAATATAAACAGCTTGAATTAATCACTGAAGAGGCACAGACTGGTTTATTGGATAAAAAATACATGCCATCTATGTTATTTCCAGGAAAGAAAGCTGACCTAAAAGGACAAAATAGGACTCAAGGTTAAGGATTAGAAAACAATATTTCGAGCAAGTGGAAATCAGAATAAAGGAGAAGTCACTTTCTTAATTTCAGATACAAGTGGATTTAAAGCAACTAAAGTTAAGAAAGATGAAGATGGTCACTTCTTACTAGTCAAAGGAATAATATGTCAAAAGGCTGTTTCAATTCTAAATATTTATGTATCCAACTTAAATGATCCCAGACTTATGAAATGGATCCTATTTGGTCTGAACAACATTATATCATACAACACTATAATAATAACACTTCTCTGACAGAACTGGACAGATCCTCTAAACAGAAACAACAAAGCACCAAGGGACTTAAATGTGACCCTAGAACAATTGAGCTTAATAGATGTATACAGAAGATACCATCCAAAAGCTAAAGAATATAAGTCCTTATTACCATACCATACATCATATTCCAAAATAAATCATATCCTAGGACACATATCAAACCTTAACAAAATTAAAAGAATTGAAATTCTACATTGCATCATTTTAGACCACAATGCAATAAAGGTAGAACTCAACTCCAACAAAAATTTTCATCCCCACACAAAGGCATGGAAACTAAACAACCTTATGCTGAATGACAGTTGGTTAAGGGAGGAAATAAGGAGGAAATTATTAAATTCTTTAACATCACAACATTGAAGCCACAGCTACCTAAATTTGTGGAATACTTCAAAAGCAGTCCTAAGATGAACATTCATTGCATTAGACAGCTACATCTGGAAAACAGAAAAAGAGCATGTCAACATACAGATGAGTCATCTCAAAAAATTGGTAATGTAGATTAATACACTCCCAAAACTAGCAGCATCAAAAAAAAAAATAACCAAAATTAAATGAGAAAAAAAATGAAACTGAAAATAAAAGAATCATTTAGAAAATGAATAAAATAAAAAGATGGTTCTTCAAAAAGATGAACCAGATCAATAAACCGTTGGCCACATTAACTAGAAACAGAAAAATAAGATCTCTAGTAACCTCAATCAGAAATGAAAAAAGGGAAAATAACTCTAGATACCTCAGTGATACAGTGATTGTCACTGACTACTACAAGAAACTCTACACCCAGAAATTTGACAATGTGGAGAAAATGAACCAATACCTGGAATTGCAACATTTTTCTAGACTTAACCAGGAGGGAATAAATCTCTTGAACAGATCAATATCAAGCAATGAGATCGAAGAAACAATAAAAAAGCTTCTAACAGCAACAACAACAACAATAAGCCCTGAACCGGACAGCTTCACACCAGAATTCTCTCAAACTTTCAACAAATAGCTTGTACCTATACTACAGAACCTACTCCAAAACACTGAGAAGGAAGGATCCTTCCCTTACATGTTCTCTGAAGCAAACATCACCCTGATACTAACACCAGGGAAGGACACAACTGGAAAAAAAAAAAACACACAAGAAAACAAAGAACTGCAGACCTATTTTGAATATTGATGCAAAAACACCATAGAATCTGAGCAAATAGATTACAGCTACATCTTAAAAAATTGTACATCAGGATCAAGTAGGGTGTATTCCAAGAATGCAAGGCTAGTTTAAGATATGTCAATTAATAAATGTAATTCACCTTATCAATTGAAGCAAAAACAAAGACCATATCATCCTCCCACTAAGTACAGCAAAAGAATTTGATAAAATACAGCATCCTTTTCTAATGAGAACCCTTAAGCATATAAGCATAGATGGCACATTTATTAAACTGATTATAGCAATTCATAAAAAACTCACAGCTAAAATAATACTGAATAGACTAAAACTGAAAGCTTTCTCACTTAAAACTGGCACCAGACAATAATGTTCTCTATTGCCGCTACTATTAAACATAGTGCTGGAAGTTCTAGCCAATGCAATAAGGCAAGAAAAGAATAGGAAGGGTATCCAAATGGGGGCAGAGGAGGTCAAACTCTCACTCTTTAATGATGATATGATCTTATGCTTAGAAAAACATAGAGACTCCTGGAAGGGATCAAGAAATACAATAATGTCTTGGTGTATAAAATTGATGTCTGCAAATCAGTAGCCTTTGTATATGCCAATAACAGCTAAGTTGAGAAGCAAATTAAGGAGAATTCCCTTCATAGTAGCATTAAAGAAAATATAACACCTAAGACTATACCTAAGAAAAGATACGAAAGATATCTATAAAGAAAATTATCAAACCCTAAGAAGAGAAATAGCAGAAGACATTAACAAATGGAAGAGCACACCATGCTCTTGGCCCGAAGAATCAACATTGTTAAAATGCTATACTACACAAAGCAATCTACAGATTTAATGTAATCTCCATTAAAATAATGGAAAAAATAATTCCCTGATTTTTATGGAACCAAAAAAAAAAAACCAAAACAAAACCAAAAATAAAACCCTGTAGAGCCAAGGCAATTGTTAGTGATAAAAACACCGGAGTCATAACTCTACCAGAGTTTAGGTTATATTACAAGTCCACAATGATTAAAGCAGCATGGTATTTGCATTAAAATAGAGACAAAGACATATGGAATCAAATAAAAAGCCAAGAGAAGAAGCCAGTCACTTGTTACCATCTGATCTTTGATAAACAAACCATATGCTGAGGAAAAGAATTCCTATTCAACGTATGGTTCTGGGAAAACTGGATGACCACATGCAAAAGACTGAAGCTGGACCACATCTTTTACCACTGACAAAAATTAATTCAAGATGGATAAAAGATTTAAAACTAAGACATAAAATGATAAAAATCCTGGAAAAGAACATAGTAAAAACATGATAAAAATTCTGGAAAAGAACATAGTAAAAACATGATAAAAATCCTGGAAAAGAACATAGTAAAAACATGAGGATGTCAGCTTGGGGAAAGATTTTATGAAGAAGACTTGAGGGATAATCACAACTATAACAAAAATAAACAAACAGGACTTAAGTAAGCTAAAAAGCTCCTGCATAGTAAAGGACACAAAAGTTAAATGAAATAGATATCTTTCAGTTTGGGAAAAGACATTTGTATTGTCACCAATCTGACAAAGAATTGATAACTGGAATCTACAGAGAACTCAAATTAATCAACAAAAAGAGAAGCAAACAATCTCATTTAGATGTGGGCCAGAGACATGAACAAAACTTTCTGTGAAGAAGACAGATAAATGGCTAACATATTAAAAAATGCTCATCTTCCCTAATCATCAGAGAAATGCAAATCAAAACTACCCTTAGATATCACCTAA
Organism: Arctocebus calabarensis; assembly: GCA_963573935.1. NCBI lineage: Eukaryota > Metazoa > Chordata > Mammalia > Primates > Lorisidae > Arctocebus > Arctocebus calabarensis. The sequence continues at coordinate 96,539 of CAUYON010002108.1, forward strand.
CCCCAGTGAGAATAGCCCACATCACAAAGTCCAAAAGCTGGAGATACTAGCATGGATGTGGAGAGAAAGGAACACTTTTCCTGTTGGTGGGACTGCAAATTAATACAACCACTTTGGAAAGAAGGATGAAGACCCCTCAAAGAACTCAAAATAGACCTTTTATTTGATCTGATCATCCCATTACTGGGTATCTACCCTAAAGAAATTTTTTTTTTCTTAATAGAACATTTGCACTAGATTATTTATCACAACTCATTTTACAATTGGCAAAATGTGGAAACAACTTCAATGCCCATCAACTCAGGAGGAATTAGTAAGCTTTGGTATATGTATACCATGGAATACTATTCAGCCATAAAAAGATAGTGACTTTTTATCTTTTGTATTAACCTTGATGGAGTTTAATAACCTTCTTAGTTAAATGTCACAAGAATGTAAAAGCATGCATCCAATGTATTTAATACTAATATGAAGTCAGCAGATGATCTAATACATGTCCACAGAAGAGAAAAAATTCAGTTCAAGATAGGGGGAGGGCAAAGAAGGGAAGGGGGAGGGATACTGGCATCCTCTCACTTAAAGGGCGCATTGTAGAGGTATATGGTACACCATCTGAATGCGCAACAAAACTGCAACAGGGTCTCTGCCTATATGCAAACATTGTAACCTAGTTGTTTGTACCTTACATTAGTCTGAAATTAAAAACAAAATCATTGAAAATTAACACTAAAACATTTATGTTTGAATGAATTATATGCATTTAATATTTGTCCCAATTGTTTCTGGAGAGACCTCTGCTTAAGGAAGTGATCAAGCTTTTACAGGCCAGTGAATAATGTAAACTGTTCATTTATATACTTAAAAAACAACACTAAAGAAAATAGAATAGTGACAGCAAGTTTAATTAGCATGAAAGCTATCTAGCTTTTATTTCTGTGCTCTTGCAAACACTTAGTCATTCTTTAATACCTATTTCAAATACCCTTCTTATTCAACTATCAGCACATTTTATTATGAGTCATATGTTCTATGAAATGCTGAAGAAAACAAAATGAAAATAAATATAAATCTCTTGACCTCAAGATGCTATTGATCTATTAAAGAGACAGGCATCAGGGACATTATTAAAATATAATGGAAAAGTTGCTTAAGGCTAATGCATCATTTGGGGGGGGGCTGATTATCTAAATATTAAGGTTTAATATGAAGCAATAGAAGCTTAAACAACTGTGGGAAGCTGTTATATAAATGCAGGGTCAACTCACTCCTCTTCAAAGAATTTATGTATGTAGTTTCGTGGCACATGGCTTCCAGCTGCTAGCTCTTTAAAGGTCTGCTCTAGTTACAACAGCATCCTTGTTCATGACTGCACCTGTTCTGGAGCAGCCCATATCTGGTGACTGAAGCAAGAGTGATTGCCCAAGCCATTTTCCACCAGTGTAGAGCAACTTTAATAACCATCACTCCAGATGTCCCCATGAGATTGCCTGAAACTTTTTTAGGTCTGCATCACTGTTTGACCTCTCCTTTTTCCCTTTCTAACTTCTTCCATTTTCTTTTGGAATGGATCCCAGATAAGTATCTTTTATCCTACATAGGGTGTCAGTGCCTCGTTCTGGAAAACCCTAATCTGGATAGAAGGGCTGGGGGATTCTGAGTCAGGAGAGTTGACACAAATAAGTCTCAGCAGCATCAACATCTGCTTCGAACTTCATCTTCCTGTTGAAACTGTTCTCACAAAAGTTATTCAGGTCTTCTTTTTTTGTGAAACCAAATGAAGTTTTTCTAGATCCTTATGTAACCTGCAGAATTAATGATGCTGATCACTCTTTTTTTTTTTCTTTTCCAGACCTATTTCTTTCCTTGGCCACATGGAAATTAAGTACATGGAGTATAAACTTAAGTCTCAGTGTTCTTTCCTGCCCATCTGCACTTCATTTTCCAGTATGGAAAATGGTAATACAGAATTGTATAATTGTAGCTACTTCACAAGAATGTAGGGGTGATTAAATGCATATATATTTATAAAGTGTTTAGAGTAGCACTTATCAAATAATAATCACTCTACATGTGTCTTCTGTGTTTATCCTGTTACTTTGTTTAATTTTTTTTTCTTCTACCTCTCTGACAGTTCCTTTTAAGCTTGATCATTTTATCTTTCTTTGTACCCCTATTGCCACATTAAATTTTGATGCTATCTTTCTATGACTTCTTTCTTATCTTTCTCCAAACCATCTGACAAATGTCAAGTTTAAAATGGACTTGTTTCTTGAGTAGTAGATCCATATTTCAAATGCTCTCCTGAATCTTCCAACTTATTGTCTCACAGATACCCAAACTCAGCATATCTTCATATAGATTAATTTTCCTAATCATACCTCAAAAAAAAAAAGTAAAACAAAACAAAACACAAAACACAATTAAAGGTACTACTGAAGTTACAAATATCTAACTACCCCATCAAAAGTATGGATTGAGATCTCCCTCACCAGATTCGTCATGTCTCTAGAGTATACAGTATCATGTGTATATCTTCCATATCATCCTTCGTATTTTTCACCTTCTCTCTACATCCATTGTTATTACTCTTCCTTTTACACGAAATACCACCTCCAGCACCCAACATCCTGAATTAGTTTGCAGCTGTTCCTTACGGGACAACCACAGAATATGAGTGGGATTTATGCACACAAATCTGGGGGTTGGGTGGGAATTAGCTTATTTTGGCTAGGCTTTTCCCCACCTGCCTTCCCTCCTCCCCCTGGTGCCTATGGGTTACCCTGAGACTGTTCATTCCATGATGACGGTAGAAGTGCAAGAGGGAATCTAGAAACATGCAAGATCTCCTAATACCCAGTCACTAAATGGGACTATTATTGCTTCTGCCTAACAGTCAATCCAAATAAAAAGTACACATTCAGAGTAGAGAATGGGGGAAACAGACCCTGCCTTCCCTAAGGGAGAAAATACAAAGTCCTATGGCAAAAAATATGAGTACTGTAAGGAGAACATTGTGGCCTGTAATGAAATCTATACCACCTCTGCCTTTGCCATGCCTACTAACTAGTTCTATAGATTTCACATCAGACATTGCTTCTTCTAGATATCTCAGCCTGGCCTTCAGTCTAACTTTACTATTCTTACATGCTTTCTTAGTTGCCACTACATGCACTTCTTTGTCATTATGTTCAATTTTATAATTATAATCACCAAGGCCTGTTTTTTTTCCTCTTTCCATTATAACAAAGGTTCTTTGAGGTAACCATGGTGTTTTGATTTTATCCCACTTAGCAATCTAGAACATATGATGTATTCTCAATACTTGTTTGGTATATATCATTAAATAAATAAATACATGAGCACATGAATAATTGAACAAATGTGTAAATGAATAAGTTGCACAAAGAGAAGGTAAAAAAGACCCGAGCCAGAGGAATGATGATTAGAATAGAGAGGGAGAAATAAATGTAAGCCCCATTGAGGAGGTAGAATTGTCAATTGTTAGTGACAATTGATTGTAGGAGAAAGTAGTAGTGATAAGCAAGATACTTAGGATGTCTGTCAGGTTCAAGGTTACAGCAATTCATCTGATAGTGGACAGATAATTCAGCTTTGCATATTATGCTTAATGAAGATGTGGATTTCAGTCAGGAAGTACCTGTCCTTAATAGTTGCCTTAATGGGTGACTCTGAATACCATCTTGACCTTAATTTCCAAATCTGAAAAATGGGGGCAAAACCTATATCATCGACATATTATGGGTTCATTAGGACAATTTATCAGAAAAATACATAGAGTTGCAAATAATAAATAAAACATAAATATTTTACAAATCTGTTTCGGAGTTTTTCAATCTCAATTGACATTTTGAGCCAGATGAACCTTCCTTAGGGCAGGGCTTAGAGGTTCTCCCATGCACTTGAGCATGTCCAGTAGCTTCCCTGGCTTCTCTCCACCAGATGCCAGCAGCATCTCTTAATGTTACAACCAGAATTATCTCCAGACATTGCCCAATTTCCCCTGTGGGACATGAGGTATGTTGAATTATCCAGTCCACTCTGAGAACACCTCCTGTACCTGAATTTGAGGCTGGCAGGTAGGTGGTGGTTATAGGCTATTTTTGGTGGCAAGGGAATATTAAGATACAGACAGGAATATTTTTAATGTATAATTCTTGCTAGTATACTGACTAAAAGAATCTTAGAAGAAAGTTATCTAAATTTCTAAAGCAGGATATAGGTAGCATATCTTTCCTCTCTTCCCACTTCTTACTCTTTAACATGAATTCAGTAGCTACCATCCACAGATTCCAGGTTTCCAGGTCCCTCTTTAAAGCTAGAGTATTCTTACCCAAATTTCCATAGGACTTCTTTTTTTCTAGGATCAGAAGATAATCAGTTCTGCACTTTTCCAAGTTTAACCTCTATCTCTCACTATGATCTTATAAAAATTCATCTTTCACATATTTCCTGCTATTTGTAAGGCAATTTTGGACAGTTGCTAGAGTTCACCAGGAAATTTGATTGGTTTGCATAATTTATGACATTGTCAATGAAATCCCTGGAATTCTTACACAGTCTTAAAACTTATAGAAAGTCAGAGGTCTCTTTAAAATGGGAAGTGGCAGAAGGATTGTAAGAGAAGATTATCATTTTATTATAATTTGAAAGAGTAAACATTTCAAAATAAGAATGAATATCATTTGAAATTCAAAGTCATAAAAAGAAGAAAATATACTTAATGCACAGGTGAGATATGAAAATATTTAGTTTTAAATAGAATTACTATGATTAAATATTTTATATATTACAGATAGATGACATGATCTAGTTAGAGGAATATGTTTTTATCTGAAATTAACTGTTCAAGTGAGATAAAATAGTTGAATCAACAGTTATTGATTTTCACTTTCTAGGTTTTAGGTGAAAATAAGTCAATAAAAAATAAGCTTACTCACTTAGGAGAAATTGTCTTGGGAGTGAAAGATCCCAGAAAATGACAGATGAGCTCTGATGGGGCAGAGCTGAGGTTGATGAGTGTGACAGAGTACAAAGGAAGCCGAGCCCCAGCCAGAGAAGAGGAGAATGCAGAGGATATATTCCCTTTCAGACCTGGAAGGATTTGGAGAACATCCTCCTAAGTAAAGCATCACAAGAATGGAAAATCAAGTATCCTGTGTAGTCAATATTAATATGAAACCAGTAGATGGACAAGTGCAGGGCTGCATAAGAAATAAACACATTTAAACTCAAGAAGCAGGGAGAAGGGAGGGAGTGCAATGTAGGGGTATGCAGCAAACCTCCTGGGTGAAGGGCTCAACTCAACTTGGACTTTAGATTACAAATGCAAAAATTGTATCCTAATTATATGCTCCCTTATATTAATCTGAAATAAAAATAATAAAATAAATCAGCACTGCATTTTAGAAGACAAAAAAATAGAAAAATATGCATGGTATCAAGTCTACTACACAGAACTTACTTTATTTTCTCTGTAAGAACAGACTCAAAATAAAATCAGATACCCAAATACCCAAGTCCTAGCATAAGAAAGTCATTGCTATCTCTAAATAAAGAGTGTCTATCTTGGGTACAAATGCACAGACAGGGAAGATCTTCCACTTGAAACCAAGGACAGAGCCCATGGACTGTCCAGGAATTTGATAAAAACACTATGAAAGTTATTCATCTTTTATATTTCAACCAATGAATAAGTATGTAAAAACTTCCGAATAATTTGAGTTTTACCCAGGAGACATCTAGATGAGAATGCAAGTAGGTAACTAAATATTTGGATCTTAAATTCAGGAGAGTCTGAGCTAAACATAAATATTTGGAAGAGTAAAATCAAGAGGCAGTAATTGTAACCTTGTGGATGGATATAAAGATGATGCTTGCACATGATGGATGAGTTTGCTCAGGCTCTCAACTGAGTTATTTCCTTGTATGGGCTATTAAAGTGGTTTTTCTATACCACTATGAAACTAGGTTATATGCTGTGTCTGTTCACGTGTTTATTCCTTCCATAGAAATAGTAGGAGTCCCTTTTGGGGAGAGGACATATTTAATTAACTTTATATTCCCAGGAGCTGTGCCACTGAGCAGCATTTGACTGGAAATCCATCATTTTTAGATAGATGAATTATTTTGTTTATATTAATATTACAAGTGTCAAATACTTAATAACTAATTGAAAAAAGTTATGAGAAAAACTTTAAAATATGCCATGACATTAATTATGATGGTTTTTATTTAAACGGTCATTAGTAGAGCAAATAAGGTGGCCTTTTTTCTGCAGAGTTTTGATAAGCTCGTATGATCTCATTTGTATTCTCTCACTCAGATTCCCTTTCATTGTTATGCATTTAAAATAAAGGTTATTAAAATTGTAAGCTGTAGTTTCAGTAAAAAATTATTCCTGTTATACAGTTATCAAATATGTCACACAGTTTTACATATGTACTCTGTTTTCCCTAAACAAACTTGAATAGATTACATAAATGAAATGGCACTTTTGACAAAAGTGGTTAAAATTTTGTATTTGCACGAGTTCCATGTTTTAAAAATATCAAATACTTTAAACAGAAAACTACATTGTATTAGCAAAAGAAGAGTAAATAATAAAAAATCATTTTATAGTCAAGAATATTTGAGAAAACACCCCTGAAACAATTATAAGGATAAAAGTTAGAAAAATATTTTAATACATGGATCATTGCAAATTTTTGAGATATATAAATGTAAAATCTGTATGAAATGTAAAATCTGCATGATGGAAATAAATTAAACTCTCCCAACAGATAAGCCAAGCAAATTGCAATTTAGCCAGGTGAATCAAAAAGGATACTGCTGACTGTGTTTCAGTATTTTTTCTTTTCCCTTTTTGTTTGCTTATATGCAGATTAAAGAAGAGACAAATATAGCAAAACATCTGTCTATAGATGACATGGTTTGTACTTGTCTTTTTCTGATGTAACCTTTTATTGTAATTGTAGGAAAAGGTAATAATTATTACCAGGGGATTACAGGAATGTAAATTATAGTTAGAAGAAATGGTAATAAATAGACTTAGGAAATAACATTTTCATAGGAACTCAGGGATGCAAAAAAAAAAAAAAAAAGAAAACAAAACAAAACTGAAAGCCACCCACTAAACCCTTAAGAGCAATATTCACTGCAAAATCCTATCATGTAACTCTGTTTTTGTGTAAGCCATCCACTAACACCTGTGATCTAAAATAATATGTTTGAAATATACAATTTTTTTTAAATCACTATCAAGTTAATATCAGCATAATAATTTCAATGAAAAGGAGTGTGGCTTGCAGCCACCTCTCATATTTTTTGGCCTTTAAGATGTGAACTCAAGGCTTCAAATTTATTATTTCTTTATGTCAAACCTGGGAGTCCTCCTAAAATTCGGTTTTTTTTTCAATACATAGGTAACACTTTCAAGGCAAATGATTGCTACTTTGGAAATCATTGTAAGACTTTTATTGCATTCACCTTTGCTCTGTTTAGATTAGGGTGCTTCATCTTATTCTTTTTCATTTTTTTTAAATTTTTATTAAATCATAATTGTGTACATTGGTGCAATCATGGGGCACAATGTGCTAACTTTATATACAATCTGAAATATTTTCATTGACCTATTTAACATAGCCTTCATGGCCTTTTAATCACTATATGAAGACATTTATATTCTACATTTAGTAATTTTCACTTGTACCCTTGCAAGATGCATCATAAGTGTGATCCCTACCAATCACCCTCCCTCCACCCATCCTCCCCCCTCCCCTCCCCTCCCTTGCCCCTTTCCCCATTTCTTGTGCTATAACTGGGTTTTAGCCTTCATATGAAAGCTATAGATTAGCTTCATAGTAGGGATGAGTACATTGGATACTTTTCCTTCCATTCTTGAGATACTTTGCTAAGAAGAATATGTTCCAGCTCCATCCATGTAAACACAAAAGAGGTAAAGTCTCCATCTTTTTTTAAGGCTGCATAGTATTCCATGGTATACATGTACCACAATTTATTAATCCATTCATGG
>CAUYON010002109.1:0-16852 GCA_963573935.1 Arctocebus calabarensis
TCAGGGTGAGAGTGGAGGGGAGTGCCGGGAGTTCCAACTTGCAGGTAGAGAATATATACAGTTTTATACAGCTTTATGCCTGGCAGGAGAGTGCCGCAGCACAGGGGAAGGAGGTACGGTTTTTAGAGGGTCTCTCCCGTGGGGTAGAGTGGGAGGACATCTGAACTCTGCTCACTTGTTTGTATGGAGGTATGGCGTATACTGCAAGCTGTTCTCTTGGGGGAGGGGACTCCCGTCCACTTGGTGAAGTGCTCTGTACCTTTAATTTGTATCCTTGGGGTCGCAGGTCACTCCGGCAGGGTTGATGTGCATTCCTCGACCTTGTCTCTTGGCTTAGCTCCAAACCGTTGGCTTTCTCACTAAATTTCTGTCCTTTAACTCTCCTTCTGGACAGGAGCATCTGCAGAAAGCTGGCTACAGACCGCCATCTTGGCTCCTTCACCAGTTTTTCTGTTTTTTATAGACAGGTTCTCACTATTGCTCAGGCTGGTCTCTCACTCCTGAGCTCAAGCAATCCACCACTCCCAGCCAAAACTTCACTTTTTTTGACTCATAGCTTTCTTTGGTGGCTTTGAGGGGAGTCAACTTTTTGTACTGACTGGAGGAATACCCAGAATAACTAATTTCCTAATTAGTGGAAACCTAATCATGCTGCATAGGCAGAAGCATTCCTATGCTAAAACTTTTAAGTGATTAGAGATAATGTGAAATGGAAAATAAAACCTTTAAAAGGAATTTATTAGAAGTGATCAGGAGAAGTATCCTCTTACTTTCATCCTTTGTCTTTCTTCACCTTCTCCTGCAAATTATGACTGTGAACAAAATAGCTGACCCAGTTCCATTAACCTTCTGTCTGTGTCTATTTTTATTTGTAAATGCAGAAAAACCTTCTCATTGCGTTGTCTTGAGTTAATGTCATCAACTATGACTAGATTTGCAGGATCATCTAGCACAGAGCTCTGGAATACTTCCCAATGGATTGGATTCTAGAAAATAATGACTCATAATTTGGGAGACCACCCCAATTGATGTTCACTGCCGGTTTAATAAAGTCAAGGAATTGTCATCTGAGTATATATGCTTAGTATATTTTATGAAGCCTATATAAGACTTCTCATTGACGAAAACTCAACTTTTTGACCCAGGAGCCATGATAAATTGTTTGACTTTTTTCTTATGTCCCCAGAACTTAGAAAACCACTTTTACCATGTTTCCCTATATTCCTATGTTTCCTATATTCACTAATGGTGGCTTAATCTCAAGAGCCAGGTAAACTGGTTAGCTGGTTCACTTATTAGTTGCTGACATTGAGTATTGTTGAAAAGAGATATTCTTAGATTAATGGTAAATAGTGATGAGTAATCAAAATGCAAATATTGCTGGGGAGTTCAGGTGCAGGGTTAAATTGGTATGAGTCTGTGGGGTCCATCAGGTTCATGACCGTAGCATTGGTTCCCAAACTGTAAATTCACCCTGGTGTGATCATGAACTCACAAGGATGTTGCTAGTACAGTTTAAATACTTAAGAAAAATGGTGATCCTTGACATTTGTCAGACACAGTGTGAAATGCTTGCTGAAGGTAATTCACAGTTTTAACACTAGATTACATTACATTCCTTTCAATGACATCATTTCTTTGTAAAGCTAGGTTTTCAGTGGCTGCTATAATCAACAAGCAAGTACCATGTGAAAGTTAAAGTGTAACAGGAAATGAGAGTGATGGGGTTTAAACTGATCCAAGGTTGGGAAGTTATACAATGCCCAACAGGTATATACATCGCATTAGTCCATAATTGTGGATACAAAATAAGTATAGTTTTTAAAATTACTTTACTAAACAGATACTAATTGGTTAAGAAATATGTATGTATTACGTTATTTGTATCTACTTTAAAAGTAAAATCTATAGGTATTTCTTTTGGTCATAAAAATTTTTCTGGGTCACTAAAGGCACCATAAAGTGAGAAGTTTTGATAGCCTGTCTTTTATACTGTTTCTGGCCTTATTTCATTCTTCGAATTTAGAAGTTTTCTTTATCAGTTTCTTTTTTCTTAAGGTAAACAACTCTTGACAAAATTAGAAAGACATGCAGAGAGTGAGGAGAGGTACGTGGTAATTGAACTGCCTGTTCTACAGAGCTGTCAAGCTAATGGTTCTGTAATCTTTGGAGCTGTATTTTTTAAAAAATTGACAGCCTTCTGCCTGTTTTGCACAAGATTTTTCTTGCCATATTGCTCCTGTTTGTGTCAAAACAAATAAACAATGAGGCAAAAATCTAGCATAGGAGAAAATGACAGGAACAGATCATACTTAGAGGAAACACAGGACATTGTGTTTCTGATTCTATTTCTGGAGTCCTTAGAAACTGTGGGAAATGGATGCTATTTACACAGCTATGTGTGGCCTCTTTCTTTTAGTTCTGTTCTTTGCTTCTTTTGTACCCTCTCCAGTTGTACTCATGTTCACTGTTTTCTTTATTATGTTTCTGTGCAAAGCCCGTACCTGAAAATTACATGAACATATAATTTAGCATTCACCTATTCTTAATTTATTCTGAGTAACTTCCTTATGTCAGGCCTTGTGTTCATTGCTAAGAAACAACAGTGAACCAAAAAGAAAAAAAAATTGCCCAATATGTAATATGGGATATACTATGCCTCAGGTCTTCTGTTTGGTTACATTAAAATATGTTTTCCTTTTTAATGTAAAGTACTCAACAATCTAAAATGTAGTTTGAAACACTACCTGTCTTCCAATTAAGAAAGTTGAGGTTTATATGATTGCAGGAATTGATCGCAATCACAGTCAAGGGGTAGAGCAAAGACTGGAATCAAGATAATTTAAATCTATGGAACAAATAATTAACACATAGAGTCTAAAAAATAAATTATTAACAAAGCCAAATTACTTTTTAGAATTTATTTATTCTATAACATAAGGTGGCAAATTTTAAGCCAAAGAAATGAACTTTAAGTATTTATCCTGAAGACCAAAAATCACATCATAATAAAGATATATGTACCCGAATGTTTATTGCAGCCCAATTCATAATTGCTACGTTGTGGAAGAAGCCCAAATGCCCATCAACCCACGAATGGATTAATAAATTGTGGTACATGTATACCATGGAATACTATGCAGCCTTAAAGAAAGATGGAGCTTTTACCTCTTTTGTGTTTACATGGATGGAGTTGGAACATATTCTTCTTAGCAAAGTATCTCAAGAATGGAAGAAAAAGTATCCAATGTACTCAGCTAAAAACCCAAGTATTTGCTATTTCAAAGGGTGACAGGCCATATGTCAGAGTTGAGGGGACCTGATATCAGTGGAAAGAAAACTGCCCCTCAATGGATATAAAGCAGTGGTTCCCACATCTCCTGCAATAGTTACATCTAGTTGATGAGAGCTATAATGGGGAAACACAACAGCACTTAATTAGTACTTGTGGTGACCACAAACTACATGAATAAACTTCCCAAACAAAGCAACATTGGAAGATTTTAGGGCAAATGAAAGCATTAGATATGTGAAGAGAGGCAGAGCAGTCCTGACAGACAAAGGGATGGAATGTCTGAAGGCCACCTGCCAGAGGGGCGAGGAAATGAGGAGAGAGAGAGGGAAGCAAGAGAAAGAGAGAGTGAGAAGTTGTCTATGTGATTTTATTTGGGCTGGAATTTACTGGTTCACCTGACTGGCCCCTTCTATGCTGCATGGGTCATTTTCATTGCATCTCTACTGGAACTAATAGGAATCATCTGGATTTATAGAGGAACAAATTCATTGACGATATAAAAATAATGATTAGAGCAGAGGTACATATTCTGGCTATGGTGGAGGAAGGGTTGGTTTGTCATTACATCTATATGTCATTGTGGCCATTCTTTTGATTGAAATTTTTATCTGGCCACTAGTGAAATATTACAGATTTAATTATGCCACAGTCTCATATCTTAACTGAGAAGTCGCTCAAGGCTGGTGCATGATTATTTTCTGTGTTATTTGCATTCCAATTATGGTGATAATGAAAATAATTCAGGTTGAAGGAAACATCTCTCCGTGCACTGTAAGCTGCTGTAGAACAGTTCTTTGCAGGAGTCTATGCCTGCAAAGGCATCAGGGGAGAAAGATAAAAGCAAGGTAGAGCCTCATAGAGAGGCTGACCCAGAAATCCTTACTGTTAATGGCAGTGAAAAACCAGAATGAGATCTTGCTTAGCACCACATACAAATTTGTACACCAAGTAGATTAAAGAGCTAAGAATGAAAAATATGTACATATTGAATATATGTATTTGTGTGTGGGTGTGTATGGCTAATAAAAGCAATTTCAAGAGAACATCATTTTGAATGAAAATTAAGAAAGTTTTGCTTTTTAGAGAAAACTTGGTAAGCACAAAGTATAAGTAAAAATAATAATGAAATTGTATGTATTGAAATTAATTATTTTGGTTATGAAATTCACAAAGTGAATAGACACACAGTTATACCCATACATGTATACATTTCCAATCTCAGATATAAAGGTTTGAGTAGATAGTATTTTTCAGGTTAGTGTAAGTTACCACATTGGCTAGTGCAAGGCCCCTCTGTTTAGTAATTTGTTTGCTGGTCTGTTTGCTTTTATGTGTGCATGTTTACCTTTACTTTCCTGTTCTGCAGCAGCTTGCAGTGCACGGAAAGGTGTTTCCTTCAACCTGAATTATTTTCATTATCACCATAATTTAAGAGAATTGAGATAATAAAACTGAATTATCTCCAACAAGAATGAATGAAGCTGGAAATCAAAAGAAGAAAGAACAGAAAAATCCACCAATATGTGGAAAATAAACAACAAACACTAAACAACCAACATATAAAAGAAGAAATCACTTATGAAAGATCAAATGATGATAAGTGTCTGGGTTCATCTCTTGGTTCTCAATTCTGTTCCATACATCTACTTCTCTGTTTTTTGTGCCAGTACCATGCTGTTTTCATCATTATAGATTTATAGTATACTTTGAAATCTGGTAGCGTGATTCCTCCTGATTTGTTTTTATTTCTGAGTAATGTCTTGTCTATTTGAGATTTTTTCTGGTTCCATATAAAATGAAGTATTATTTTTTTCTAGACTTTTAAAGTATGACAGTGGTGCTTTGATAAGGATTTCATTAAATTTGTATGTTGCTTTGGGTAATACGGACATTTGAATAATGTTGATTATTTCCAGCCATTAGCATGGTATGTTTTTCCATTCGTTAACATCTTCAGTTATTTCTCTTCTCAGAGTTTCATAATTCTCTTTATAGAGGTCTTTCACAGAGGAAAAGTATCCAATGTACTCAACACTATTATGAAACCAATTTACAATCCCTCACGCTTTCATATGAAGAATAGATCACAACTATGGCCCAAGATGAAGGAGGGAGGGGGGATGAGAAGGGAGGAGTGAGGTTAGATGGAGGGAGGTGAACAGTGGGATCACACCTATGGTGCATAACGCAAGGGTACATGTTGGATCTATTTAGTATAGAGTATAAATGTCTTAATACAATAATTAAGTAAATGAAGTGAGGGCTATATTAACCAGTATGATGTAAGCATTGTAAATTGTATATGAAATCAGCACATTGTACCCCCTAAATGCATTAATGTATACATGACCTACTTCTTTTTGATTTAATAAAAAAAGAAGAAATCACACAAAAAATTAGAAAATATAAGGAAACAAATAAAAATGAAACATAATGTACTAAAAATTATAAGATGCAGCAAAATGAAACACAATATATTAAAATTTATAGGATACAGCAAAAACAGTAGTTATAGAGAAGCTTACAGCAGTAAATGCTTATATTAAGTGAATAAGAAAGATCTCAAATTATCAAAAGAAAACAAACTAAACTCAAAGTCAACAAAAGGAGGGAAATGATAAAGATTAAAGCACAGATAAAGGCAACAAAGAATAAGAAATTAATAGAAAACATCAGTGATTCAAAAAGTTTTTTTTTCCTTAAAAATCAACAACATCAACAACCAACTACATAAGAAAATAGAAAGGGCTAAACAGCTAAAATTGCAAATGAAGAGGAGACATTAACCAACAGATTGGGTAACAGATAAAAAATGGGTAAATACCTAGAAACACATGACCCACTAAGACTGAATCATGAAGAACTAAAAAATCTGGGCAGATGTGTAAGGAGATTGAAGGAGTAATAAAAGCAATCTCAGCAAAGCAAAGCTCATTATCAGATGGCTCTACTAGAGAATCCATCAAATATTTTTTTAAAATTTAACATTAATCCTTCTTAAACCCTTAAGATCTTTCAAAGATTTTAAGATGGGAGAACACTGCCATATTTATTTTTTGAGGCCAGCCTAACCTTCATATTCAACCAGACAAAAGCATAACAAGACCAATATCTCTATTGATGCAAAAATCTTCACTAAAATACTAGCAATAAAACTCAGCAGCACACCTCCTTGATCACATGGGTTTTATTCCTAGAATTCAAGTGGTTCAACATATAAAAAATCAATCAATGAAATATACCACATTAACAAAATAAAGTAGAGAAATCACATCATCATCTCTCTCAATGAAGAAAAAAAGCACTTGAAAAAATCATTCTCCTTCTATGATGAAAACACTCATCAAACTAAGAATAGAAGAAAAGTACCTCAATATAATAAGACACATATATGAAAAGGACATAGCTAACATTGTACTCAACAGGAAAAGACTAAAAACTTTTATTCTAATATGAAGAACAAAGCAAAGATTCCCACTCTCACTGCTACCATTCAAGCATAAGTTTTAGCTAGAGAAATTATGTAAGAAAAAGAAATTAAAAAGCATATAAATTGGAAAAGAATAAGTAAATTACCTGTTTGCAGATGATATTATTCTATATACAGAAAGCCCTAATGGTTCTCCTTCCTTAAAAAACACAACTATTGGAAATACTAAACAACACAGCAAATTTGAAAGATACTTAATCAGCACTCAAAATTCAGTTGCATTTTTACACACTAATAATGACAGATTTAAAAAGGAAATTAAGAAAACAATCCCATTTACTGAAGTGTCAAAAAGGACAAAATATGTAGAAATAGACTTGTTTAAGGAAACCTAAAAGAAATAAAAATAGATTCAAATAAATGGAAATACATCCCATGCTAATGGAGTAAAAGACTTATATTATAAAAATTTCCATTTTACTCAGAGATCTGTGGACTCAGTGAGATCCCCATCAAATTTCAATTTTTTGGGGGGGGGATAAAAACATAAGAAATGGTTCTATAATTCATGTGGAATCTCAAGGCTATCTTGAATGTCCAAAACAACCTTTAAAAACAAGAACATATTTGGAGGCCTCTGTTTTCAAAACACATGAAAAATCAATGAGTAGAATTGAAGCACTGTCATATTGGCATACATGTAGGTATACAGATGAGTGGAACAAAAGATACCATGCAGAAACAAATCTTCATGTATATGGTCTTTGTGTGATTTTTCATAATGGTGCTAAAATTATACAATAGGGAAAGGACAGTCTCACTGACAAATGGAGGAAAAATTGCATATCCACATGGAAAAGAATAAAATTGAAATTTTACCATCTACAATTTAATAAAAAAATCCTCAAAATGGATTAAAGACCTCAATGTAAGACCAAAAATTATTAATCTACTAAAAAAAATAGGAAAAAAATCCCTCTACATAGATTTGGCAATAATTTATTGGCTAGAACACCAAAAGTATAGGCAACAAAACCAAATACTGACATCTTGGACTATACCAAATCTTAAATTTTCTGTGTGTCAAAGGATACAGTCAACAGAGTGAAAAGGCAACCTATGGAATGAGATATAATAATCATAAACCATATGTCTGATCAGGGGTTTATATCTAGAATATATAAGGAATTTCCACAACTGAACCATAGCAAAAAATAAATAAATAAATGAAAAACAGAATAAACTGGACAAAGGAATTAAATGAACATTTCTCCAAAGAAGAAATCAACTGGCCAATACCATATAAAAAGATGTTCAGCATCACTCATCATTAGGAAAATACAAAGCAAAATCACTATGATGTGTCATCTCATACCATTATGAAAGAACACAAAGTATTCTTTTACAAACAAGTGTGGGCTGGGATGTGGAGAAATGATTACCTTTGTACACTACTGGTGAGAATGTAAAATGGTGCAGCCATCATGGAAAATGATATGGAGGATCCTTAAAAATATTAAAAGTAAAATGACCATACGAGATCTAGCAATTCCACTTCTGGGCATAAGAGGTCTGATAATTAAGTTCACAAATTTACCATTGTATGCTTAAGTTGGCAGCACTGTACAAACAGCTCAGTAAGGTTTCTTAACCCTGGCATATCACTGTTTCACAGTTGTGTTCATGTAAAGTGGGGCACAGCCTTGCTGAGTGGCATTCATTTTTGTTTTTGCATATTTTTGTGTGTTGTTGTTGGAGCTTGAATTAGAGTAGTGAACAAATGTTGGAGCTTAAATTAGAGTAATGAACAAATATTAAATTTCTTGTTAAGGTGGTAAGAGTGAAAGTGAAATCAAGGAAAAGTTAGTCCAAGTTTATGGAGATAAAACCATGAAGAAAATGGCAGGGTTAAAATAGGTTAAATGTTTTTCTGAGGGCTAGGTGCCTGTGGCTCAACGAGCTAAGGTGCCAGCCACATACACCTGAAGTGGTAGATTCGAACCTAGCCCGGGCCAGCCAAACAATGACGGCTGCAACCAAAAAAAATGGCCAGGCGTTGTGGCGGGCGCCTGTAGTCCCAGCTACTTGGGAGGCAGAGGCAAGAGACTTGCTTGAGCCCAGGAATTGGAGGTTGGTATGAGCTGTGATGCCACAGCACTCTATCCAGGGTGACAGCTTGAGGATCTGTCTCAAAAAAAAAAAAAAAAGGTTTTCTGAGGGGAGAGAAAGCATCACTGATGAAAAGAGGCCAGGGTAGCCAGTAATGAGTAGAACTCAAGAAAAAATTGCAAAATTTTCTCAAATTGCATGTAAAAATCTTTAGCTGACTGTGAGAAGCATAGTAGACATAGTAAACATCGACAGAGAAACAGGAAAAACTTAACTGAATATCTTGTCCCCAAACTCATGGCTCTTACATCACAACAATGCACCAGCTCACGTGGCACTATCTGTGAAGCAGATTTTAGCCAGTAAACAAATAATTGTACCAGAACACCCTCACATTGCCTGATCTTTTCCCTAATGACTTTTTTTTACCCAAAGATAAAGGAAATATTGAGAAAAAGACATTTTGATGACATCTAGGATGGCAAGGGTAATATGATGACAGCTTTTATAGCCATTCCAGAAAAAGACTTCCAAAATTACACTGAAGGGTGGATGAGGCTCTTGTGTAGGTACATAGATTCAGAAGGAAAGTACTTTGAAGGTGACTATAGTAATATTCAGCGATGAGGTATGCAGCACTTTTCCTAGAATAAGTTCTTGAATTTAATTGTCAGACCTCCCTTGTATATCCAAAAGTATTCCAAGCAGTACCTGGAAGAGATATTTGCATGACTATGATCATCAGGGCATTAGCAACAATAGCAAAGAGGTGGAAGCAACCTAAACATTCATCAACATATGAATGAATATAGATGATGTGTTATATACATACAATGGAATATTCTGCAGTCTTAAAAAGAAGGAAATCCTAACACATGCTGCAAAATGGGTGAGTCTTGAGGATATCATGCTAAGTAAACTATGCCATTCACAATAGAAAAAAACACCATTTTATTCCATTCATACAGAATCTATCATAAAAAATCACAGAGAGAGAAAAAGCTGAAGGAAGGAGGGGAATTCGTATTTAGCAGATAGAGTCAATATTGTGAGATGAAAACCTTCTAGAGATCTGTTGAACAACAATGCAAGGATCCCTAACACCACTGAATGGGTCAAGATTATAAATTTAAAATTATGTGTTTTTTTTTTACCAACATTAAACAAAGAAAACTTTAGGATCACCATCCAAGTCTCGGTCTGGTTACTAAACTTGAAATCACATTACCCTTGAACAATTAAAGATCTGAGAAAGAATTCCAGTTCATTAACAAGAAACCTTGAAAAGTGAAAAGACAAGCCCTAATTAGGGAAGGTGTTTGCAATGTATATACATAACACAGGAAACATGTTTAAAATGTTCTAGAAATCAATAAGAAATAGGTTAGTAGAAAGATGAACGAAATATATAAACAGATACTGAGATATTACATAAATGAGGAAAAATGAATGGGCCATAAATGAATGAAAAGATACACAATTTCTTTAGTGGTCAGCAAATTCCAATTAAAGCTACCTAAAACCAGAATTATATATATATGCAAAATTTTATGTCTACCAAATTTATCTTTTTTTTTTTTTTTAAAAAAAGCCATACGATTGTTGGCATTTTAGTTGTCAGAGATCAATGGAATCTCTTGTTTGTGAGACTGTAAGTGAGTATTAACCAACCTGGCATTAATTGAAGCCCCACATAGCCTAACATTGAGAAACTCCGCTTTTGGGTGTATCCATCCACATTCTTGCATAAACGAACTAAGAGATGTGAGGGAACAGGTTTCTGGAAGTTTTCAAATAATACTTAAATAATTACAAAATCTGAAAATCTCTATGGACAGTAGGAAAAAAATACGTTAATTGTAGCTTATTTAAATAATGACACAAGAAATGTGAGTGAACCACAATGACTTACATGTCAGTAAATCTAAAAAAATGAATGATTTTATGTAAAAGTAGAAAGTCACAGAAGGTAAAAAATAATGATCCCATTTATAAACCATTAAAAAACCCAAATATAAAGCAATATGTTATTTACCGATACATCCATAAGTGATAAAATAAAAAAAAGGGATTATTATCACAAAATTCTGATTTGCGGCTACATTTGAGAGTGAGTACAGGGTCAATGAAGGCCAGCATATGAAGTGTTGATGCTTCCAGACACTGGAGGGTAAGTATGTTCAGGTTTATTATTCTCTGAAATTTACATATACGTATAAAGTCTGTACAGCCCTTTATGTGTATAATATACTTCCGAGAGGAAACATTATGCTCAATTCACATAAATTATTGGTATTTGCTTGGGTCCCATCTGAAATAAACCTTATCAATAAAATCATTCAAACCTGGTACTCTGCAGCTACTACTGATTACCTATAGAGCTCTAGGTAAAGTTGTAAGTTTCTAAGTCTGCTTCTTGATCAGTAACTCCCTGAACCCCTTTGCCTCTAAGGCTGCCTATTTGTCATTTACTTTAAAGCCAGGCCCTACTGTAATGACTGCTGATTAAAGGAGGCCACCTTGCCCATAACTTCATTATCGCCTAGTTCACAGAGGGAGCATTCAGTCCAGCAATGAACTGAAAACCAGCCAAAGCAAATTTATGACATTGCATACTGTATCGATTTTGATGGGAACAAAAGCAGAGAAGGTCAATAGGATGGCATCCAAAGTCATTACTGGGCAGAAGAGAAGACTAAATCAAAATGAGCGATTAATTTTTTTTATCCATTTTATGCTATGTTCCTGCGGCATCATAAATGATCCCATGTCTTGGTGTCAGAACTTTATAATAAAATGGCAATGGGACTGTGATGGAAAATTCAGATCTGCGGACAAGAACAAGGGAATAAATTCTTAACAAAGTTTTCTCTGAGAGAGTGATTCAGAATTTTCCTATTGAGCAAACAGTCAGCTTTTTGGAAGATTTTTTTTTTTCTTGGCCTAAATATAGCCTTCCTTGCCTCAATCCCCTAACTCTTCCCAGTTCCTTAACCACTGAAAGGGGAGGCCCAAAGATTATATTGGTGGAGAGGGTAGCAAGAAAGACAGAGAAAGGGAAGAGATTGAGAGATGAGAGAGAGAGAGACCTATAGATCCCTAGTATATGAATGAACTAGAGGTTACTATAACATGGTAACTTGTATTTTTGTGTTTTCATACTCTTTTTCTGGAGGAAAGAAAACAAGATGACTGTTCAAAGAAATACTTCCTAATTATGTAGAAGTCAACAGACAAACATAAGCAACAACAACAAAAAAATGATACTAGTATTGGCACTATTATCTATTAAGACATACACCAAAACTACTAGTAGGTTACCATTAGTTGAACATTTAGTTCTTCACTGACACTCTGACTCTTGTTACATCTATTTTATTTAATCCTTATAACAACCCTAAGATATAGGTGTTATTATTTCTATTTTTAAAGTAAAATAAGGAATGCAAGTGTGCTGGATCTACAAGTTTGGGCTTTAAAGCTCTGCTATAGTGACTTATTAAGGGGCTGACATCTGCATAAATATAGCTTAAAGGTATTTTTCCAGGCTGATCTCAAGATGCTAAAAATCCTGCTGTTCTCTGAAGGAGACTCCTGAAGTGCTATGTGAGTCATATGGTTTGAGCCTCTCAGCTTGCAGGTCACTGTGAATCATCTTGGAAGCTCTCAGAATATCTGATTATAAAATACCAACAGGTGGGAGAGACTTTACGCCTCAGTTCTGTCACATCTAGACTCAAATACTGAGGCTGTTGGACACTGATTGTTAGCTTCAGAAATCCCTTAAAGGTGTTCACTAGTTTGTGGGCCCACAGATCCTGCTACTGGATAAAAAGCATCCTTGATCTTTGCTTTCTAGCTGTGAAATTGCCTCTAGACATTCCTTCCTCCTTGACCCTTGCAGTTTTTTCCTCATCAGCAGCCTCCACCTCTAATATAGCTCCTTTGCGACTGGCCTCTTCCCCTTTGCTTTCTCCTTCATGTTGAGTGACGTGTGACTCTCTCTAAGTTTGCTTCTCGAATTACTGTTACCTGGGCCCTGGAGCATGGCTTCACAGCACATCTCCTCTGCTCTCTTCACTGGGGGCTGATGCCCAGGCTGGTGTTCTTCCCTGCCTGCCTCTTGCAGCTTTCCCAGTGTGGGACTGCAGGGGATGTGCTGGCATGACACACTTCTGGGCAGGGAGTCTGGGCCATAGGTTGGTTGTTAAGGCTGCATCTCTTTCTGCTCTTTCTGCTCCTAAGATACCGCTTCAATTACGCTCTTCAAATCATTCACACGTAGGCCACTTTCCTTAGTCTTCTCTCCAATTTGCCTCCTCTGGGAATTTCTTCCTCTGACCCCAACTCCCAACATCCCTCTTCCTCTCAGACAGAATCTTTAAAGTAGGAGTTCTGTGTTGTATTTAACTAACACTTCACAGGAGCCAGAACTCACGCCAGGCAGTTTACTCAAAGCACTATTTTTTCAATACCCTTCTAAAGAATTCCCTCCAATTCTCATTCCAGAGACATAGAAAGCTAAGAATTTGCAGGCCCCACGGATCCTAATGGCAGGTTAAAAGGGAATCGTGGCTTCAAAGGTGGGCAAGCAGGGATCCTTCTCCTTCCAGGTACCTCCAAATAATAACTGCCTTTATAAAGAGCAGGGAACCCCAGGCCTTGGCAGAGCTATGGAACCAGAATCTCTCAGGGCAGAGCAGCCCTCTAGGGCACCAGAATCCAGATTTGCACTCCTGCCCCGAGTGTTTGAAGAACCATTGCTGACCATATTACTGTCCCTCTTCACCTACTCACTAGGTCTCCAAACTTTTTTTTTTTTACTTTTATTTTTTATTGGGTAAAATATACATATAAAACTTATTATCTTTACCATGTTTGAGTGCGCAGTTAAGTGAGAATAAACATACTTACATTCCTTTTTCCCCTTCATCATCCCCTCCCCCCTTCCAAGCCATTGGTAATCTACTCGCTTTTTTTTCCACAAGCTTCAGGTTTTAGTTGCCACATGTGAGTGTGAACATGCAAATATTGGTCTTTCTGTGCTTGGTTCATTTCATTCAGGTAACAGCCTCCAGTCCCATGTATATTGCTGCAAATGACAGGATTTCTTTACATTTTATGACTGAATAATACATTCCATTGTGTGTATGTGGCAAATTTTCATCATCTACTCACCTGTTAAGTATGAGGTTGATTCTGTACTTTGGCGATGGTGAATGGTGCTGCAATAAACATGATACTGCAGATAGTTTCTAATATAGTGATTTCCTTAATTATGAATATATGCCCAGTAGTGGAATTGTTAGACCATAAGGTAGTTGTATTTTTAGTTTTTTAAGGAGAACTCCATACTGTTCTCCATAGTAGATATATTAATTTAAGCATTTGTACCAAAATTGTATTGTACAAGGGTTTCCCCTCTCTACGTACTCGCCAGCACCTCTTGCTGCCTGGATTTTTGATAAAAGCCATTTAAACTGGGGTAAGATGATATCACATTTTGGTTTTCATTTGCATTTCTCTGCTAATTAGTGATGTTGAACATTTTTTCATATACCTGTTGGTCATTTGTATGTCTTCTTTTGAGAAATGTCTGTTTAGATTTTTTTGCCCAATTTGAAATTAAATTGTGCTTTTTGCCATTGAATTATTTCAGTTTCTTAAATTTTGATCATTAATCCCTTCAAAATATTTTCTCCTATTCCATGGTTTGTCTCTTTACTTTGTTGATTGTTTCCTTTGCTTTGCAGAAACTTTTTAGCTTGATGTAATTCAAATTGTATATGTTTGCTTTTGGTCGTCTGTGTTTGTAAGGTTGCAAAGTACAAAAAAAAATATTTGCCCAGACCAATGTCCGGCATTTATCCAAAGTTTTCTTCTAGAAATTTGTGGTTTTAATTCTTAGATTTGTGTCTTTAATCCATTTTGATTTGATTTTTGTATGGGATTACACATAGGGACTCAGCTTCATTCTTTCACACGTAGTTGTCTCGTGTTTCCAGCACCATTTATTAAAAAGATTGTCTTTTCTCCATCATGTTCTTGGCACCTTTCTTAAGGATGAGTTGGTTGTAAATGTGTGGATTTATTTCCAGATTCTCTAATCTGTTCTATTGGTATTATCTGTCTGTTTCTATGTCACTGCCATGTAGTTTTAATATTTGATTTCTTTTCTTTTGAATATGAACCCAGTAGCCTAATTTTTACATCAAAAACTAGTTATAGTTTTAGCATTTTTTTTTTTTTTTTTTTTTTGTAAGACAGAATTTATTCACAGAAAAGAAAGAAAAGAATACAGAAAACATTAAGGCATCTGTTAGAGGGAGAAAATTCTACTGGGGAGAGAGAAGCTCTCTCCGTTTCTCTCCCAGTCTTTCTCCATCTCCTCCTTTAGGCCTTTAGTCTCAGGGTATATATAGGTGTATGGGTTCCTTGGCCAGGAAACAAATGAATACAGTCCCTTCCACCAGGGGCAAGGTATTATTGTTATTATTTTTCATTTTTCTTGCTTTCCCTTAAAACACTTTTTTTTCATCTTAGGCCTTTGGTGACTTGTTTCATTTATGTATTTATTTGTTTGTTTATTTATTTATTTATTTATTCTTTTGAGACAGAGTTTCACTCTGTTGCCTATGCTAGAGTGTTGTGGGATCAGCCTTGCACACAGCAACCTCTGTCTCCTAGGTCCAGGCAATTCTCCTACCTCAGCCTTCCAAGTAGCTGGGTCTCTGGTAGCTTGATAATTAAATGGCTTGAGATAGTCTTGTTTGGGTTACATCTGCTCAGTGTCCTGTGATCTTTATGTACATGAATATTAATACCTTTCTACGGGTTTGGAAAATCCTCTATTATTATTTATTTGAATAAACTCTCTACCACAGTTTCTCTCTCTAGCTCTTCTTTAAAGCTGACAAATCTTAGATTTGCCCTTTAAGGCTATTTTTTAGATCTTGTAGATGTGCTACATTCTTTTTCATTCTTTTTTCTTTTTTTTTTTTCACTTGACTGTTTTCAAATAGATTTGTCTTCTAGCTCGCTAATTCTTTCTTCTGCTTGCTTAATTCTGCAGTTGAGAGACACTAATGCATTTCTCAATTTGTCAGTTGAATTCTTCAGCTCCAGAATCCTTCTTTCTTTTTAAAAGTTATCTTAATCTATGCGTTAAATTTCTCTGATTGGCTTCTGAATTTCTTCTCTGTGCTGTTTGGAGTTCACTGACCTTCTTCATGACAGCTGTTTTGAATTCTTTGTCTGAAAGGCGACGTATCTCCATCACTCTGGGACTGGTCACTGGTACCTCGTTTTCCCATTCATCCATTGATGCACATCAGGTTGTTTCCACATCTTAGTTATTATAAACAGTGCTATAATGAGTGTGGGAATGCTAATATCATGTCAATACTGATCTCAATTTCCTACCCACAAGCAGGATTACTGGATCTATGGTAGTTATATCTATAATTTTTTGAGGAATCTCTCTACTATTTTCTATGGTAGCTGTACCATTTTTTCATTTCCACAAGCAATTTACAAAGTTCCAATTTTTCCAAATCCTTGTTCACACTTGGGTTTTTTGGGGTTTTTTGCAAAAAAAAACCCTAAAAATTAAAAATTGGGAATAGGACTTTATAGACCTTTATCCCAAGAAGGTATATAAATTGCCAGTAGGTATATATTAAAAAAATGTTTAAAGTCACTAGTTGTCAGGGAAATAAAGATCAAATCCACACTTACCTTTTTGATACTGCTTCCCCATCTCAGGGTGGGAAAAGGACTTGAAGAGAAACTTCTCTAAAGATGACAGGCGCACGGCCTACAGACACATGAAGAAATGCTCATCATCCTTAATGAACAGAGAAATGCAAATCAAAACTACTTTGAGATATCATCTAATCCCAGTAAGATTAGCCCACATAACAAAATCCCAAAACCAGAGATGTTGGCGTGGATGTGGAGAAAGGGGAACACTTCTACACTGTTGGTGGGAATGCAAACTAGTACATTCCTTTTGGAAA
>CAUYON010002110.1:0-24856 GCA_963573935.1 Arctocebus calabarensis
CCAGGTTACACTAATTGCATTTGTTAGGCAAAGTCTCTCTTATAATTATGTTTTGTCCCAAAAGGTGTCACACACGGAGACTCCTACTCTCGTTTATTTTTTAAAATCTGTTTTCTGCATCTCATGTAAGTGTCAGATTCACACCCTTGGAATACTCAGACTTCAAATGTCTCTCTTGGGAAACAGATTTTCTGAAGGTTTTGAGGTTGTCTGTAACATGCATGCAGTTCTTATAGAGAATTCTTATGATTTTATATGATGGTTTTAGCTCATTCTATAACACAAAGTAAGGAAAAAAATCATGTGCTAAAGAAAGTTATTGAAGCAAAGTTTTGATTTCTACAGATAACAATTGGGATACACACAGGGGAGGTCGTCACAGGCGTCATAGGACAGCGGATGCCTCGATACTGTCTTTTTGGAAATACTGTCAACCTCACGAGCAGAACAGAAACCACAGGAGAAAAGGGAAAAATAAATGTGTCTGAATATACATACAGGTAAGATGAAATGTCTTGATGTTTACTGATTGGCAAACAAACATATCTTTGCATACATTTTAACTATCAGAGTGATTTTTGTTACCTTTAAATGGTTACCTCCTCTGGTCTCTTTTTCCTCACTTAGGATTGTTTATTTTTTAAGAGTTTGTGTCATTTCCATTTTAAATTATTTCACACCCATCCTAGGAATTCCGGATATGATCATTGTTACTAAAACCTTGAGTTACCTCTCAAAATAACTTCACATGTGTTCTTGCTATCTCGACTTTACAACTTGAATACATGTCACCATCTTCAAACAACCTTCACATAGTTCTCCCCTTCACCTCCTCATTTTGCAGATGTCTTATGTCTCCGGAAAATTCAGATCCACAATTCCATTTGGAGCACAGAGGCCCAGTGTCCATGAAGGGCAAGAAAGAACCAATGCAAGTTTGGTTTCTGTCCAGAAAAAATACAGGAACAGAGGTATGACTAATCAGAGTGTAATTCTCATTTTTAAAACAGAGTATAAATATGGGCAGCTAAATCATAATCACTCAAAATATGTTTCATTTGAAAAGAATTCTTGCTTACAGAAATTAACTTTTAAATAAAGCAGCGGAAATAACTGAAACATTAATGAGCTGGTTAAAACAATAAACACTTTTTTAGGGGTTACTTTATGGTTACCGGCTTTTGTCCTCTGGTGAAATTAATACTGAAGCACTAGAATGGGCGGCCTGTTTTTTTTTTTTTTTGTTCTTCCCCTGTGATCTGTCTCAGACACGACTAAGGTTACGTGAGCTGTGAGGGGACTCCCAAGATCCCCTGTCCTCAGCCCCTGAACTAGTTCTGAGATCACCATCCTGGCCAGAGGCTGCAACTCATGGGGGGAGGGGGTTCTCAACCATGAAATTTAAGATCCTTCTAAAGGACAAGCTATCTCCCTGTGGAGTGTAGGGGAGTTTTGGAAATCCTAGTGACTTAGTCCCTCATGTGATTCTTCTGGAGAGATGAGTGATTCATAATTTTTCAGAATTTAATTAATTTCTTAGGGGAGTCTTAGGTTCTTGCTGGTATTTTGGTTGCATTCCAGCCAGAACCCACGTGCTAGAATGGACCTCTGAACACCAGCACGTGCAGACTGGAATCATGCCGCTCACAGTGGGAAGGTCACACCACGGTCATACCTAGCCTTTTCCTACTTGTGATGTGCTGCACCAGAAGTGAGCTTGATACTTTGCTCCCCTGTTGATGTACTGGTTCTTCAAAGGGAGTGAGAGACTACATGATTATATTTCTTTTAATGTATATATACACATTCCCTAAAAGTGCTTTTAGATATAAGAATTCCTAAAGAGAGTGGAATGCCAAGTTTTTAAATATTTATTTCCTTTTAGCTGGTTCTACTGTAAGTCATTGACCTATGTGGTCGGTATGTTTACGATGTTCTGGGGATAAACCAAACTTTACCTCAAGTGTTGGGCATCATAGCTGGGTGGCTCCGTATTTCCCAGAATTGTGTGGGAAGGATTTATGGGAATTGCAGATGTGAATGCAGACCACACTCTTAGGAACAGAAAAACGTATTTAGGGGATATGATAAGAAGCTTTATTATCATTACATAACAGTCCCCTCTTTCTTTCATTTTGTTAAGGAAATAAAGCAGGATGATAACTAAATTTGGGATCTTGGGATGAAGAAGACTGCAGATTAGTTCCAGCGATCTCCTGACACACCAAGGCCTGGAGAAATTCTTCCCTCTGGATTCAGATTTGCCTTTGTTCTTGTCGATTATCCCGAGCCTTTTTCCTAGCCATATTTCTTGCTATTCATTATTCAACTTTTAGCTCTGCTTATGATTATTTTTAAGGTTTTAGTATATTAGCTAACGTTTGCCTTTTGATGTGGAGGATGTGAGCTTTGGTGTCTTAAAATCTACTACAAGCATTACCTACGGTCATTCCCAAGTCGTAGGCTCCCAGTAATTACTTGTTGAATTTAATTAAACAAAACTCAACAGTATTTGGCCATTTGTATGTATAACATGGTTTACCAAATCTGTTCAGTGCTCCATATACATGTATATATATATTTTAACGACTATAATATGTAACAAAGTTTTTATCACGTGGGTGTATATCATTGTAGAAATCATTTTCTAAAGGAGTAAATCTTAAGTTGTCGGGGAAAAGGGCAATTTATTTTCAGACTCCCAAAATAAAATTAATATCCAATGCTATGAAAATTGTGACCATTTCGAAGTATGCTAATTTCCCTTTGGACATATAGAATACACATTTCTGTTGTGAAAGTATTTGATTGTTCATTCAAATCATGTGGCAATTATACTTCTTCTGAAACAGTCTCATTTTTATTGTATCCTTTGTATTAAATCTCGTTACCCACACGCAGCTGTTACACAAAGCTGTGTTCTTTCCCACTGAGCTGTCCCATCGGCTTGTGCTAAGTGTTGGGGCCATATCCAAGAATAAAGCTAGAAACACACTGCTGGGATACTTCTGTTAGAAACATTCACGGCCTTTTATTTCCAGAAATGGGCTTTCTTTCCTTAGCTTAGAAGAATGTGATTATATCCAGGACATCATGTTCAGAAGAATTAATTTCAACATTGAGTACATTAGTATTAGAATAATTGGCCTTTTGTTCTGAAGTGTTTCTGATAATTTATTAATACATATCTTTATAAAAGAGAGCACAACTACTTTTATGTAAAAATGTTTGTCTTTAAATTGAATATTCCCTTTTAGCACTTCAATATATGTATAAATGTTCCATGTTAATGTGTAAAAGAATTGGCAATAAATTATTTTTTCCATTTGTCTCTATACAGCTTTTATTTCATTAAAAATATTAACAGTATTATTTGTGATTTTATTAATATCATTTTTATAAATTAATTTTGATTTGCTGCCAGTAGAAATATTTAAGGGTTTCTCTTATGCGTATTCTTAAATGGTATTTTTCTTTATTACCAACAAAGGGATAAAGGGGAAAAAAAAGGCTAGACATGAAAGGGAGGAAACACGGTTAAATATGAAATGCCACCAGCTTACTTCAAGAGTTCTGAATCTTTTAAGTGTAAGATGCACGTATATACATAATGAAAATATATGATATTCATGTGGATGAAATATATTGGAGATACAGAAACAAAATTTAAGGAAAATGAATAACTTGAGAGAAGGGAGGGAAAATAGGACTAGTTCTTCTGCCTCTGTTTTTTTTTTTTTTCTTTTCTTCTAGGGGAGATTCAGGAAGACAAACTCTATATTGCCACCACTGTCTTCCGGAATCCTGCATCTGCTTGTGGCAGGCCTCATTCTGGGTGTTTGGAATATCTCTGCTGTTAAAGACCTTCCATTCTCACTTCTACGTCTTGAGTGTTCCTTTAAGTCTGCTTTATTCTGCCCGGACTCTCCCAGTTCGAGCTCGTCACCTGTCATCTGAACCAGTGCAGGACCTTCCTTTGAATTCTGGCTCCTTCCTTTCTTTCCACTTCTACTCCACACTCTCGAGACTCCTGGCACAGCGATCTTCCACAAATCCAAATTGCTTTCCTGACTAAAATCACGTAAATGCTATTCGATGTCTATAAACCTTAACAAAGCATAGAGAAATTGTCACTTTTACTAGCTTCATTGACTAGTGGCTACCTTTGTAATTGTATAATTTATCCTGGTCAGGGGTGTTCCCTACCCATATTCTGCTGCAGAATTCTGATTTCTTGCAGCAACTCATGCCTTCCTAACTCTCTCCCTCAACCTTCCATAAAGTAGGCCCTTGATAAATATTTGTTGAGTGAAGGAATGGAGGGAGTAGTCTCTTAAGGTCATAGGGCTAGAAACCAGATTTGAAGGGAATGAGGAATAATAAATAAATGAGATTGGAGGAAAGAGAGGGAAAGAAAGCTAGAGAAAGGCTTTTATTCAATCTGTGCTTGAAGTAAGCCATGCTGTCATTGGTGTAGGGGCTGATTTAGAGGGGAAAGGCGTGGCATGGCAGCAGAATTAGAGGGCTATGGTACTAGTGCATGGGATACTTTATTTTATTTGTGACAGGGTTTCACTCTGTTGCCCAGACTAGAGTGCTGTGGCCTCAGCCTAGCTCATAGCAACTTCAAACTCCTGAACTAAGAGATCCTCCTGCCGTAGCCTCCCTAGTAGCTGGGATACAGGTGCCTGCCACAACACCTGGCTAGTTTTTTTACTTTTAGTAGAGACAGAGTGTCACTCTTGCTCAGACTGGTCTCCAACTCCAGAGCTCAAGCAATCCACCCTCCTCACCCACCCAGAGCGCTAGCATTACAGACGTGAGCCAGCACGCCTGACCAGGACTGCTCCAAGGTGATGCCAATTGAAGAGTGATCACCACTCACTATTAAAAGTGAATAATTACTTGTGTCCTAAGGGTAGGTTGAGGGGAATGTAAGGGCCAAGGAGAAGTCTTCTGGCTTGGTTAACGTATACATGATAGTTCAGTGATTCTCAACCTTCCTGATGCCTCCTAATGCTGTGACCCTTTAATACAGTTCCCCAGGTCATGGTGACCCCCAACCATAAAATTATTTTTTTTGCTACTTCATAACTGTAATTTTGCTACTGTTATGTATTATAATGTAAATATCTGATATGCAGGATGTATTTTCATTGCTACAAAGGGGTCATGATCCACAGGTTGAGAACTCCTGTGATAGTTCCCCTGATCAGGGTGGAGGATATGGAAGGGTAACAGCTTAGGGGAAAGGTGGTATGAATGACCATAGACGTAGATTTGATACCCTTGTGAAGATATTTAAAAGAAAAATGGCTATTCTTTTCCCTTTTTTCTAGGTAGAATAAATGTAGGTAGAGAAAATAGAATTTTTTTCTTTTTTTTAGGTTGGGTCAATCTAATTCAAATTTCCAAATAACCAGTAATTAGCTCTCTGATGTTGGTAATGCCACTTAAGCTTTTTGTTCCATGCTCCCTTCATTGTAAAAATGTGGATTATAATAACCACTCGGTAGATTGTTGGTAGATGAAATATGAAGAAGTCACAGGAGCATAACTTTGGCTTGCCTTTTCCAAAAACTAGAACGATAATATACAGAATGCAAATTTGTGAATTATTGGTAAAACTAAATCATGGACAAGACGTATCATGAATAAACGAGAGCATCAATAAGAAAAACCACGGAACACGTTTTCTCTTTTGCTGGACCTTGAAACAAACCCAGTGAAAACCACCAAAAAGAGCCAAATATGAAAAGATTTCAGCTTGTCAGTTTGAATTGAAGAGATATGTACATGTCTTTAAATGTTTAAATAC
Organism: Arctocebus calabarensis; assembly: GCA_963573935.1. Lineage (NCBI taxonomy): Eukaryota > Metazoa > Chordata > Mammalia > Primates > Lorisidae > Arctocebus > Arctocebus calabarensis. The sequence goes on from CAUYON010002110.1 coordinate 5,819, forward strand.
CTATTGAAATGCACATATTTCATGCTAAATAATTATTTTATTTGGTTTAAATCTATGATTGATTTACCAAATCATATGTTTTATTTTCTTTGTCACTGAGGGAGAAAAATAATTTCTTGTTTGTTTCCCTTTAGTTGTTTTATGTTTTTTGTTATTTTGGTGGCTGTCACTAATCACTAATGGCTGTCAGAAGCTCTAGAGGGCAGCAGAGAATACTGTTTGGAACTGATGTCTGGGAAAGAACAGGGGAGGACACAGGTGCTCTCATGAGGGCACCAATGTACAGAATTATGATTCAATAAAATTATAAAAAAGAAAAAAAAATAAGAGAGTTCACCATTACGGCTCCCAACAGATTGGTACTTCCTGTATGCAATCTTGAATTCATTTCTTCTGCACTCCCTCCGATTCAAAGGACTGTCATAAAAATATTTATACCTTTCTGACTATTGTTTGTGTATTGTGTAATCTGTTCACACAAACCTTGTTCAGAAATTTCATGCAAATTGTTCCTGGTACTTCTGTAGGAAGTAATAATATTTATATCCTGAGTTATAAGAATGAAAAAGAATATTAATGGGTGGTTTTAATTCCTTAATATACAGTATATTAGTATAACTATGTTTTCCTCCAAAGCACAATATTTTTAAAGTTTTTTAGAACACTTCAAGGTTATTCTCTATCAGCATGGTCTCACAGAAATATAAATGAGAGATAAAAATGTAAGTCGTAGATGACATGTAAATTTTAAAAGTAAAAATTGCTAGTTGTGGCTGGGCATGGTAGCTCACGCCTGTAATCCCAGCACTTGGAAGGCTGAGGTGGGTGGATTGTCTGAGCTCACAGGTTTGAGACCACCTAAAGCCAGAGTGAGATCTCATCTCTAAAAGTAGCTGAGCATTGTGGAAGGCACCTGTAGTCTCAGCTACTTAGGAGGTTGATACAAAAGAATCGCTTGAGCCCAAGAGTTTGAGGTTGCTGTGAGCTGTGACGCCCTGGTATTCTACCAAGGGGGACAAAGTGAGACTCTGTCTCAAAAAAAGAAAAAAAAAATTGCTAGTAGCCACACTTCAAAAAGTAAAATGAAATCAGTGAAATTGATTTTAATAACAGATTTTATTTCATCCAGTATAAACAAAATATCATTTCAACGTGTCATTCATTTAAAAAGTTTAATTAAATGTTTTAAATTCTTCATTTTATGCCAAGCCTTGGAATCTGGTGTGTATTTTATGTTTGCAGCCTGTCTAAATTAGGACTAGTCACATTTCCAGTGCTCAGTAGTTACATAAAGCCAGTTGCTGTCACGTTGAACCTTGTGGGTCTAGATATACAGGCGGCTAAAGGGATTTTGCATACAAAACTAATAGTCATCTTAAGAAACTTGATTGTTCAGTTTCTTCCTTGCCATCAAATTGAGTCAACCTTGTTTGACTGTTCAGTTGCATACAAAACTAATAGTCATCTTAAGAAACTTGATTGTTCAGTTTCTTCTTTGCCATCAAATTGAGTCAACCTTGTTTATGAAAACAAGAAAGGTAGCTGAATAGTTGAAAGTGAAAGTGGACATTGATAAAGAAAAAAGTGGCCATTGATTGTAAGTTTTGACTTTTTATTTTGATTTCTAACATACAGTTTTGAATACAGCATTTTCTTTGAACCTGAAAACTCCATGTATTATAACACAGGGCAAGTGGTGGTAAGAAAAGTAGTATAGGAAAATGAGTTCTATATGAGAGATATCTACAAAAGTATTTAAGAGAAAGAATTGAACTTTTTCATCTAAAGTTTCTAACATTAGCAACTTAATATTTTGAGATGATAAAGGATCTTACATTTTCACTTGACAATTCTTTTGTAATTTTTTTAATGAGAAGCAATTATAAAGCACTAAGTAGTACCTATTATTTTTTGACAAAGTTAAGGGTCTTTGTAAAGATCTAGTTTATCATTCAGTTACCACCCACATTATATTTTTATATGTCTTTTTTAAATTTGTATTCCTGTTGAAGGTTCTTCTTCCCTGTCAACCCAACCTCTTCTTTTCTGTATTTGACAGAAATGTTACCAAAGTATGTACTGAAAGAAAACTATGCAAAAGAGAACAATCGGAAAATTTGCACATTCATTTACACATAAGTTATTTTTTCTTAACTTGTGCCCAGAATTACAGGAACTCTTCGGATCTTAAGAGGAGCAAATATCCCCAACGCCTTGACCACATTCCATTCTCTGAATTTACCAAAAGTTGTTCCTGATTCATGAACATTTGAAATTCAAAACTCATTGAATCCAGTACATTGCATTTATTGACATGTAAAGCCCTTTTAAAAAGAGTTTTTTTAAAAAATAGGGGCACACTATAATATAAAACTCCACTTTAAAATGTACACTGCGGTATTTTATTGCTCTGTAATTACTAATAGGATGTAATAGGCCTGAGGCTTTGGGATAAGTAGTGATCAGAGTCCTGACTGCCTCTTAAGCTCACAACTCAGCACGGCAAGCTGGGGACAGCGATGCGACAGTCTGCAGGACTCCATGTCAACATCGTTTTGAACATTTTTCGTGTGTTTAACCCTTGTAGCAATCCATTGCGTCAATACTCTCATTGTCACCTCCATTTTCCTCAAGAGGCAAGTGAAGCACAAAAAACTCACCGGAAGTCCAACAGTGAGGGGAAGAGCCAATACCGCACCAGGGCAACTGGACCCCAGAGCGAGCCCTTCCCTCCACTCAGCCTGCTCTGACGCCTCCCACACAAGGAAGAAAACAGTAGACTAATGGTGAATGTTTGGTGGATGTTTTAACATCAAATAGTTGTGTGTTGGTGACCAGGTTTCAGTCAGGCAAGCTAGCAAGGCGTGTGAAGAAGCTATGGCCAAGAGATAGTTGGCTAGAAACATTATGACATTGGATTTGGAGGCCTGGGGCATGAGAGGGGCCAAAGAAGGATTAGTAACAGGGAACATGTCTGAACTAGATGTGGGTCACAAACAGCTCTGACGAAGGCTAGAACAGGAGAACCCATAAGATGTGTGATAGGAGGGACAACTCAGTGTGAACATGGCCCCTGTATGTACAAAAGGCTTATGTTCTTCTGCCTGAAAACAGATTGGTCTCAGAGATTTTAGATGGAGAGATTGGTTAACTCCAATAGCAAATGCTGATGGGCGATCAGAGTAGGGAAAGGTTCTTGACTGTATCCTTCTAGGAAGGCATCTGCAGAGGGGGCAGGGCTCCTGGATGAGGAAGGCAGCCTCCCAAAGGCCACCAGACTCGGTTTTATACACCCTGCCACCGTCACTAGCTTTTTCATCTTACTCGTATGGGCTGCTTCTCATCATGGGAATCTTTGAAAGTGGGTGACCAGGTTCTTTCTAAGGCTTATAAGAGGGTCTCCCAGAAATGTAAAAGAGATTTTTCTGAATTGTTGTTGGGTATTGTAGACTTCTGAGAGATAGTTGTCAAATTCCAGGCATGAAGGCACAGATTTGTAGGGTGGCAGTGGGAAAATGAAAGAAAATGAGAAATAAGAGCAAACATCCAAGGAGAAATGACAAGATTATGTGTTTAGAGAAGGGGTGCACGCTCTCAGCAATGAAGAATCCGTGCCAAGGCATGACTGTTCTGATATCAGCAATAGCTGCTCAGGTGCTGAGGACGCTGCACTGGGGATGTGCATAGTCAGGAAAGACAGTTGTGGAGCCCTCAGTTCTGTGGCCTCTGCAGCTGGTCATGTAGACCTTGGAGGTGTGTGACTGGTCTTATTATTCAGGATAACTGTACCTCAAATCTTGAGTAAACAATCTCAAGTTGGAGGTGCAAGTGATTTCTACTGTTCCTAGTCCTGGTTCTGATTCATATTTTTCTTGGACATGGGATATATATGTATATATTCTTCTAAGTTCCTATATTCTAGAAGCAATTTGTCCTTAAGGCTGAAGAAAAGGCCACAGAACCAGCATAGAGATAACCAAAATCTCCTTGCTACATATTCCTCAGGCATTTCGCATATAATAATTCTTATTATAGCAACTTATCTACTAGATTGGATGCGCAGACATAAATATATTGCAATCCTGATGACAACCAGCACCTATGTTATCCGATGAGGACTGAAGTTCCTCTCCAAAACATGCTAACCATGACCAAACATTTTACCAAGTTTTTGATAATCCTCTACCACTTGAATGATTCATTCTCTTTGTATTCATTATTTTGGTACCTTTGAGTACATTTTTTTGAGTGAGTTTTGTTAGAGGAATATAACTGTACATGTAACTTTTATGAATTTCAATTTATTTTTCCTCTGGCCATCAATAATCTCTCTGTGGACATGAGATCGATAGGAAGTTTTAGGTTGATTGCTTTCTGAAAATACATCTTCCTCCTAGGGTCATTGTTTATTCATTTCAGTTACACTTGGGTCTATAAGTAAAACCAGTAATCTTTTGTTATAACAAAACTTCAGCAAAGAGATTAAAATTTTGCTTCATATACCATGCCTCAGTTAATATTAGCATGTTATTTCCCAAACTTTCCAGCAAAAGAAACCTTTCTTTACAGTAAAATGCATTGCGTGCTACTCTGGTAGTTATTAGAAGCCACTGCTCACAAAAATTCATGTTCCATATGGGAATGGGGAAGATAACCATACCATAGGCTTCACGAAACAAATTTTCTTTTCTTTTTTTGTTTTTATTTTGAAATTTTATTCTTAATTTTATTCTTAATTTTTTAAGTGTCAGATTAATATAAAGGTAACTCCAGGAAACAAATTTTCAACAACACAAGATTCCAGGTAACACTGTGAAGCATTGACCATCTGCCTCCCAATCAATTAGACGTATGGTGAGAAAAATTCTTTGTTAATTCATGGTACTCAGGCCAGGAAATGGCAACAATGCATAGGTGTTCTTACTCACTAGAGACAGATTGTCCTTGTCTAGTTTGTACATAATGTTCCTGCAAGTGTACTCCTCTAACTTGAGTCCTTTATCATACCTAACCATTGCTTCCCCCTTTTTTAATACCCTGTTTTCTTTTTATAGCAGTTTTAGGTTCACAAGGAAATTTAAGTGAAAAGTGCAGAGTTCTCATAGATCCCCCACCAATGTACCAGACTCAGTTTCCCCTATTATTAACTTCTTGCATTATTGTGGTATACTTAGTACAACTGAGGAGCCAATATTAACAGCCTATTACTAATTAAAGTCCATTGCTTATGTTAAGATTCACTCTTTCTGTTGTACCTTCTGTGGATTTTGACAAGTGCATAATAATATGTAGCTACATGGCATTGCAGGGTCACACAAAGTGGCTTCACTCCCCTTAAAGTTCGCTGGGCTCCGCTTGTTCATCTCTTCCCTCCTCCCTCACATGCATCAACCACTGATTTTTTTCCCCTCTGCTTTTTCCTTAATTTTACCTTTCCCAGAATGTTAAACAGTTGGAATCGCACAAAATCCTGCATTTCATATTGCCTCCTTTCACTCAGCAATATACATCTAAGATTCTTGTAACTCATTTCTTTTGCCACTGCACTTATGATTCAACAAATTTGATCATAATCAAGCTATTATTAGTAAATATCCCAAATGGAGGGCATTATCTCTTTCCCAGGATGGATGGCAAGTGTGATGTTCCATTGGTTTAGAAATATCTATAGTCCTTTATTTCTTTCTATATTATCTTTTCAGGCAGTTTCCAGCAATGACAGGTTCACTTTGCCCTTTGTGAAAATTCTATGGATGACTCACCAGTGATTAATGGCTATTTGAAGTATAAATATGATAAAATAACTAGAAGGATAAAAATGTGGTTACAACCTGTTCTTTCTTAGGCAGGTCATCATTTATTTATTTTCTTCAAATAATGCATGTGGAGTGAGCTGTCGGGTTGACTTTATAGTTTGGCTTCAGGTCTCTTCTCCATCTCAGAGGAAAGGCAAATCCAGGGGTGTTCTCAGTAGGGGGTCATGACCCACCATCATATCTGAGAGAATCAAAGAGCATTGATTACTCCCCCCACCGCAGGACTTGTCCTTTCCCTGGTTACTCATCATTCATGTGCTGTCCGCTCATCTGCCACAGTGTCTCCCCTTCCATTTTCACCTGCCTTGTCTAAAACTCGGCTTCTTCACATGAGAGTTCCTTGCTCATCCATCCTGCACACCCATGAGCAAGCAGCAGAAATATAGCCTCAGAAGACCCACTTTTGTCCATTCCCAAGAAGGGATACCATTAGACAGGAAAAGATTAAAGGACTATCACTACCATGGACAGTGGCCCAGCACTTCCTCGGTAAGTGACATAGAGTGAAGTCTTCACTCCATCCCTTTGCTCGAGTATGCAAGGTGATTGCATGGCGACATTTGCATGGCAAGTCTTCCCTGGATGAGGAGCGCATAAGTACAATCCCAAATCTGGTGCAATTGGAGCCAGTGAAATATGAAGAGTGTTTGTAAGGTGAGAAAGTTAATTTTGAAAGTGTCATTCTCTACCTAATCCTCATGCCTCATCCCAGAAACCTTCCAGGTGTTCTTCCTCCACTATCTCTCCTGCTCTGATAAAGTGCTTCTTTACTCTGATCCTCAGAGTAATGGTAAGTGAGTGCTAGTGCCACAATCCTAATGATCCTCATTAGCCCTGATCCCCATGCCTGGAGCACATCCTTCCTATTTTTAGTAGAGCTGTTTTGATTCCAGGTTGAAGGTGGTAGGGGGATATGCTGTTAAGCGTCTCAACTCATTTTGGTACATTGATAGCAGTGAAGTGTAGTTGGTAGGACAAAACTGATGCACAATTTGTTTTTCCAAATCCTTCGGGGGATATGAAATTTTAAAAATCTCCATTCTTAGCTATTTAGCTCTTCCATAACATCAGTCCTATTTAATTTAGTCCAAACAAAATACAGTTGCGTTTTGAACAACATGGGTTTGAACTATTTGGATCCACACACACTGATATTTTCTTCTGCCTTTGCCACCCCTCAGACGGCAAGACCAACTCCTCCTTTTCTTTTTCCTCCTCAGCCTGCTTGATATGACGATGACAAGGATGAAGACATTTATGACGATCCACTTCAACTTCATACGTAGTAAATATATTTTCACTTTCTTTGATTGTCTTACATTTTCTTTTCTCTAGCTTACTTTATTATAAGAATAGTAAATAATACATACAACAGACAAAATATGTGCCAATTGACTATGTTAGAGGTAAAAATTCCAGTTAACAGTAGGCTCTTGATAAGTCAATAGTAATATATACTTTCAGCTGAAAGTTTATATATTGCAGTAATTCCTGCATTATTCAAGGATCAATTTATATCTATTTGTCATTTTCCTAACATAGGAATATTGGAAGGCACATTAATGAAACACAATATTTCTCATAATGCAGGCTTCATCAAGACCCCCAAATAGGAGAGTCCTTTCAATTGCATTTTATGTGAGACACCTAAAAAACTTTGCAGAGTTCATCTATGAATCACTAAAAATATAAAATTGTTTTATGATTTTTCAATATGTTGGAAAAACAGGAAGGAGTAACATCTCCTTGGTTTAGTTTAGGATGGGTATTTGGATAAGTAGAATTGCAAAATAGGAAGTGAGAAGCTGTATGCCGCGTCTCTGTGAGAGAATTTCTCTGCAGTATTTACCTGTGATAGGGATTTCTGAGTCATGAGATATACACATTTCTAATGTGACTACCAGTAGATTGCACTGGCCCCATTCCTGTGGCACTAGCACCCACTTACCATTAAGCTTAAACACGGCGTTTCAAGATTTTCCCAACTTATTTTTCTGAGGTCTGGAAAAAGATATAGTAAGACAAAGAATTAGCAATTAAAAATCTTCAACTTGCTTGTGATTTCTTGAGTATGTTTGAGAAGATTTCTGAACTCTTCACTATTGATTGAATGTTCTGAGCAGTTGGAAGTAGATCTGTAGCTTGAGGAGTAGGAGGACACTGAACGTCTTGAATTTTCTCTCTACATTAAGTCAATAGAAGTACTTAGGGAAACATGACCAGATACCGTGTACTTTCAGTAAACTATGGATTTCACTTTACTTTCAATTAGATTGATTCTAAATATACACCCGGACAGGAAATATAGATTTTTTTCCCCTGTCCAAAAGTAATTTACAATGGAACACTTCATAGGAAAGGAAAAAAAAAAGTTGAATCTTATTGAAAAGGAAAATTCTTTAAAAAACTTTATACTACACACTGCTTTTTCTCCTCCTATATAGTTTATTGATCACATATAATTTAAATATTTATTCATGAAGAATGTCTTTTTTTCCATCATACAAATATTTCTTCATTGAAAATAAATTTATGAAATGCCTGATGCATAATCTCTGCTATTCTAGGTACTGGAAATACAGAAGTGAAGAAATGGTGCCTATTTCTCCTATTTTAAGTTGTCCATGAATTTCATGTGCAGTTTTAAATTGCACACTATTTTAAACTGCACTTGAGCTTTATGGCCAGCCTGGATAATAAATATGCAGACAGACACACAAGAACAAATAGACAAAAAGACATGCATCAAGAGATACATGCCTTCAGGGTTTTTTATTGAACCCCCAAACAACAACATAAATTTACATAGCAATGAATTACTGGTAATAAATCTAAAGGTATTGTGAAGAGAAAAGTCCACACTTTTATTCCATGTGAACATTAGCATTCCTCTATTCGGTTTTTATTTCCCAGATGATTTTGAGGTGGAGGAGTCCACTGTGTCATGTCAGGTATCTTCAGCAAAAAGAAAATGCATATCCAGTAGAAATTGGTGAATATATATTCAATAATTTCTATAATTGTAATGATACTAGCCCCGCAGAATAGCCCCAGCTGACCACCGAGATCTGCTGTAATAAAACCAATAAAAAATATAATGTCAATTTTTCCTAAATAGCAAATTAAACATTATTAGAAAGTTAAATTATTGGAAGCTAATAAGTTAATCATAACTGGTACTCTATGAAGAGAGGTTAAAGGGATTATTTTAGAATTTGGTATAAATAAGCTTATGGCAGTTAGCCATGTCTCATAGTAGTAGTCATACAAATCATCTGAAATGCACAGTGAAAAAACAAACATGAAAATTTTCCAAAAATATAACTCAAAGACTTTGGAGGATATAAAAGCTTGGCAAGTTCATAAAAGAGCCTAGATAATTAAAAATTCATGTCCATGGGTTAAGTAAGGAGTAGAAATGCCATCCAGATGGCATTACTGGATGAGAGTGTTTTCCAGAAAATTAATTTCCAAGCAAGATGTGACTTCAAGTGTCTGAATTAGTTCTTTTTAGGTATTTATAATATTTAATTTAACAAAAAATATTTTAACATAGCATTGCTTTTGCAGAGACAGAGTCTTACTTTATCGCCCTTGGTAGAGTGTCATGGCATCACACAGCTCACAGCAACTCCCAATTCCTGGGCTTACGTGATTCTCTTGCCTCAGCCTCTCAAGTAGCTGGGACTACAGGCATCCACCACAACATCTGGCCTTTTTTGGTTACAGTTTGGCCCGGGCCGGGTTCAAACCTGTCACCCTCGGTATGTGGGGCCGGCGTCCTACCCACTGAGCCACAGGCATCACCCCATTTTTAGGATGTTTTAAAAGTCTATATTTTTATTACTTGAGCTTTTTTGTTATGGTAAAATGTTCATGGCATAAAAATTTTAAACAATTCTTCTACAATGTGTGGTTCTACAGAGCAAAGTAATTCACGTTGTTATGCAACCATTATCTTCACCCATTTCCCGAACTTTCATCTTCTCCACGTGAAACTCTACATGCCTTAAGCATTAACTCCCCATTCTCTCCTCCTCCCAGCTCCTGGAAACCACTAATCTCCTTTCCCTCTCTGAATTTGGCTACTCCAGCAGTCCTTTTACAAATAAGTTACATTATTAATCATTATCTTACTGCCCTGGGCCATTCTTAGGATGGTGGTATTTTTGAAAAGTATGATAAGTGTGATAATGCAGGATAAGCTTCTCCAAGAGCTTTGGAGATTTTATTTTCCTCCTCCCTATTCAAGGTCTCAGCTGCTGTGTCTCACCACTGTCACTCTGCCTAACTTTAGGGTCCTCTTTTGTCCCTCATATGGCCTCCCCTGAGATGCAGTGAGATCTCGGAAACCAGCACTTATTTTTGGTAAGGACTGTCTGATAAAGGCCAGTGAGCAGACAGTGACTGTAAACTAAATACCTAATTTTGCTTCCTTGGGTTCTTTTCAGCTACTCTGGGGCTGAGCTCTGTGCGGAATATGAGGTGGCTGATGTTCTACCCAGATGCAGGATGGCTGAAACATGCTACAATGTCCTTTGATGAGGAGGGCAGTGTGAGGCGAAAACCTGATGAGTGTGAATATGTAACACTCATATACATACATATTGCACCCTTTCTTTGTGCAAGTCCCTGTGAAGTTTGCTTTCAGTAGTGTTTTCCAGAGAGTTGGAAAGTATCAGATTTAAAAAGTAGCCGATGACAAGTACTATTGATTCTTTTTCCTCCATTGATAAGCTAAGCCATAAATATGAAAGAGAAAAAAAGCAAATGAAAAATTTGAAAAAATTGAGGAGAAACGAAATAACACTTACCAAGTAACTCAGACACACTGACTGCTTTTTGTTGCTGGGTTATCTTATAGTTTAAATCACTATAGTTTATTTCAATGTTTACAAGATTCTCTCTAGGGATAAAAACAGAGATATCATAGCTCAAGACTGCCACCACTACATTTAACTCCCATTTGACAAAAGTAGTATTCATTTTTGTTTTATATGCTATTAAATGCTGAATTAGACACAGAATTAGATTTGATATTAATCACAATTAGCATTATTTAGAAGGCTTTTTTGTTGTGTTAGTATTTAGGAGAAAGAATTATTTTTCTACACATCAGTCCTGAGAAACTGGAAAATATCATCAAATGTAAACATCTATTGAGTAGACTAAAGTATTTAAAGACAGTCAAAGGTGCATTTGATTTTAATTCAGACCTCAGTTCTGTCCCTTGTTACTTATGTGACCCATATTGATTTCCTGAATCTTCGTTACTCCATGAGTAGTCAGAATTTTAGTGGAATTCACAGAGTTACAGAGAGGAGAAATTAAATAATATATGTAAATCATTGACAAGAACCTGGTGTATGCTGAGTATTCAATAAATACTAATTATTTCCTCTATGTCATTAATGCATATGTGGCAAAGACTCTTATTTCCTTAATGTCTTCTAAAAATCTCTATATGTGACCAGATTGGCTAAACATTATTTTAAAATTTTAGCTTTTTTAACAATGAAAAAATTAACTAAAAAAGTAAAATTACAGACGTTATGAAGTCTCATGTCTCACTGTCTAGCTCCAGCCCACATCTCTTCCTAGAACTTCGATAGTATATTCAATTGCCTCTTTACAGTTCTACTTGGATATATATTTCAAATTTGACATACTCTAAGTCAAACTGTTGGTATTTCCCCAATTTATAATGTACGATTTCAGACTCCATAGACAGTCTAGCAGGATACCGTATTTGCCTTATCTTTAAAATATACCAGGGCTGCTGCCACCTCTCCCCCCATTCAGTGCAACCACCTTTCCCCAGACCTTGGGTATTTCTCCCCTACATTTTTGCCATAGCTTTCTGATCAATCATTCTGCTTCCAACTTTAAAGCACTCACCTTGACAAATGCACACCTTCTATTTATACAATGATCAACATACATGTCTGTAACTCACCAAATCGTATTTCTCTTTTCCTCAACCCCAATGACCTGCTCCAAGACTTTCCATTATTATATACCAAGTAAAACTCCACTGTGGGGTTTTGAGAACCCCCACTTTAGGTTTTTGCTCAAACTTCACCTTCTGAGGAAGGTCTTTCTGATCATGTTCTATGACCCTAAGAATAACTTTCCCTGACTCTGGCTTCCTGAGACCGCTTTGCTGATTTCCCTCCATTGCACTTAGGACCAACTGCCTTGACTTGACACATTTACTGCTCATCTCCATTCCAGTGGACAGAAGCACAACAAGGTAAGGTTTTGACTTGTGATCTGAGGTATTCCTGGTGCTTAGAATATTTCTTGAATCCTAACACATTACAGGTGCTTACTATGTATTTTTAAAATGGACTAGTAAGGGAGCAAATTAAAGTTGATATCAATAAATGAGTGGATAGTCTCCTGTCTACATTATAAGCTAAGTGGAAAACCAACCATCTCATGATTTGTAAATGGCAGCAATAATTTTCATAACAAATGGATCCTATTAGCAATGTTTCCTAGAGTTACATGGTATAACTTAATGTATCTAAGAAAATGGCTGTAAATCACTCTTCATATTGTTTATAGTTTTGAAACTAATATTCCCAAACATATTTAATTTAAAATACATCATTAATATGTTTATTTACTTAATATCCATTAGTTTAATCCTGGGTAACAGGAGAATGGGCTATGTTTAAATACATAATCGGGATATGATAATATTTACATATAATAAAGCAATTGCCAAAGTGATGGAAATAATAAAGTTGTCTTGGAAGTACAGACATTTTAGTAATATTTCAATCTTTTTAGGCTCTGTTGTGCTCCTAATTTATAAGTACACTGATAATATTGTTTAATTTCCCAAGCACAACATTCATAATCATTTCCAAATATTGTCCATCTGTAGTTTTGAGAGAAGATGAATTCCTCCCCCACAAAAATATAGTGATATTTACTCATTTTCTCTCAGACAGATGATTTTCCCAGTAATTTGGGCTGCACTGGCTCTGTGCCTCCTGGTGATAGTGAAATTGTTTAGGATTTCATTTCAGAAATATCTGTTTGTGTCATGAGGAGCACATTATAAATTAAAAACTGAGTTTTTCAATGTATTACAAAACACTAAAGAAATGCTTTCAGATGCTTGAACTTGAATGCTGCCTTAATGGGAATGAATTGTTTGTTTTGCATAATAAATAATTTTTATTTCAAATTTTAAGTTAAAATGGAATAATTTTTAAAATAGACTTGTTTTACTAATGAAATAGGCCTATATTCAGCCACAATTTACCCTTCTATTCACCTCTTTACTGCCTGCCCAGTTAGCCGAAGCCTCTCATCATTTGGGGATGCAGTAGCTGTCACCCGAGACTCTGCCTTGGCCATCATGTGGGTTTGATTTCTTCCCCAGGAAGACACACATATGGCTTCATCATTAAAAAAGAAGTTGTTTCTTTTTTAATCATACTACTGTTAAGATTTTACGTCTACTCCTATGACAAACTGCACTTGTGTTTTCTTGTTTTCTGTGTGTACTTTTTCTTGAGACAAAGTTTCACCCTATTGCCCAGGCTTGAGTGCAGTGTCCTGATCGTAACTGTCTCTAGCCTCCCACTCCTGGGCTCAAGTGATCCTCCACCTCAGCTTCAGAGCTCCCAGGCAGCTGGAGCTATACCACCACACCTGGCTAATTTTCTTCCTTCAGCCTTTATAGAGATAGAGGTCTCACTATGTTGCCCAGGCTTTTCTTAAACTCCTGGCCTCAACTGATTCTCCTGCCTGGGCCTTTCAAAGTGCTGGGATTACAAAGATGAGCCACCATCCTTGGCTTAGCATTTGTGTTTTCTGATTTATCACTCTTTGATTTCTGATACTGCCCACAAACCAGTTTCTTAATCACATGTGTAACTTCTAACTAGCCCTTTGTAGGATTTGGGCAACCCCAAGTGCCTTTGTTCAGCCACATACCTTCATACTCCTGGTAATAGCTTACACTATCAACAACCACATAAGGTCCCCACATGTCAATTATAAAATAGGGTTAATTGGTGATAGATTTATAATAATTTGAGTTTTGGAGAAAAAGTAACATTCGTTAGGATCATCTTGTTTTATACATGGGTTTCTTTTCTAATTCACTAATATATTTCCAAAATTATACCTATACCCTATGCATATTCAATATTAATGAAATTCTGGAGATTTTTATCAACTGGAAGTCATGAAAAGTGCTTTTTAAAATCATATATTTAGATGTAATATTACAGGCAAATCAGTTTCCTACATTAAAATGAAATACAGAGATACCTGTGTTGGATTCAGAAGTGCAAGAAGACATAATTACACATATTGTAGCTCTTTATTTTTCTTTATCTGCTAAGTGTTTAAAACCATACTCCCATCAGTCCCATCTTGAAAGCACTTTTTCTTTATAATTTGTAAAGATGGATTTGTTGTGTAAGTATTTACATGGGGAGATTATTTTTCTTAATTATATACAAGGCTAAAATTGGAATCAAACAAGTTTTCATAGTCAGGTACTTAGCCAGGAGTGGTAGCTCATGTCTGTAATTCCAGCAACTCTGGAGGCCCAGGCCAGTAGATTGCTGAGCTCAGGAGTTTGAGAGCAGCCTGAATAAGAGCGACACCCTGCCTCTACCAAAAACAGAAAAATTGGCCTGCATTGTAGAAAGAACCTCTAGGTTGGGAGGCTGATGCAAAAAAATCACTTGAGCCCAAGAGTTTGAGTTTGCTGTGAGCTATGACACCATAGCCCTCTATCCAGAGTGACAAAGTGAGACTCTGTCAAAAAACAAACAAATAAACTATGAATATATATATATTCATGCTAATTACAAGTAATTTACAAGACTAATATGATTACCTGACATATTTTTGGCTTTTATTCAACTTCTTAGAAAGATATTTCAGAGCTTGTCGACTTGGGAAATTAGAATATGAAATAGTGGCAGGGTATTCTGTTTCTTCACAAGAAACAGGGCAGCTAGAGTTATGTGTTCCCACTGTACATAAGTCCTTAAGTTCAATGTAGTCTGAAAAGAAAATCAGGATGGGGAATTCAAAGAAGATGAATATTTCACAGTGGGAAGAATAAAGCTGTTCAAAGTTTATAATTTCACTTTCAATGCTTAAAAAAAGAAGTGGCTATACCACTGCAGAATAGCTATAATTAACAATGATACATACCCTCAAATACCTAAAAGGAGAATATTGAATGTTCTCAACACAAAAAAATGATAAATGTTTGATAACTTGGACAAAGTACCCTGATCTGATCACCCATCCATCACACGTATTGGAACAACATTGTGTGCCACCAAATATGTACGATAGTTATTTGTCAATTAAAAATGAAATAAAATAATTTAAAACATGGTTTAGAAATTCTGTCACACTTCTTTCTTAACAAATGGTGTTTATATTTTCAATAGTGCAAAGCAAAAAGAATATATACCATAGGAGTTGTTATCTTTGGATTAATTGAGTCACTGGACAAGAATCTTTATTAGAAATGAGACATTTTCTCCAGGAAGTCTCTGATTCCCCACAGATATCAGGTGCATGACGAGGACAGGACAGAACGCTGGTTTTGTGATCTTGTGTCACTCTGAGGAAAACTTTCAAACATAATCCTGAAAACCAGTGACTCTGATCTAAATTAGACTAATTGTTAGACTTGTCACAACACATAGTGATTTGAAATATGTGGCTGTGATCATCTTAGCAGGGTACTGCTGAAACTTATTAAAGGTAGAGTATCAATGTCTTTATATAGTGATCAAAAAAATGCCATGAAGGCTATCTGTAACAGTACGATTAAAATATTTCTGAATGTATATGAAGCACACCGTGCCCTATGATTGCACTAATGTACACAATTATGATTCAATAAAATTATAAAAGAAAAGAAAGAATAGTTCCAGTTACTAATTATGTCAATAAATTTGACAGAGAAACTGTAAACAAATATGGTTAATTCATCTATGTTTGGTTAAAATTTCTCATAAGTAGAGTCATTAACAAAATACACTGTTAATGATACAATGACCACAAAAAGTTTAAATGATCTCTAAATAGACCTTTCTTCAAAGAAAACATACAAATAGTCTAAAGCACATGAAAAGATTCTCAATATCATTATCCACTATGGTATTAATTTCTTTTAAACTGGCAGTGTGAATCTTAGTTAGTTTACATACATTATAATATAAGTATTAGAATCAACATTTTAAGAATTGATTTCATCCTTACATTTATGGTCAGTTGATTTTGAACAAGGGTTTCAAGACAATTCAATGGGGGAAGAATAGTCTTTTCAACAGGTGGTGCTGGGACAACTGGATATCCACATGGAAAAAAAGGAAGTTGGACCCCAAACTTATACCATATAAAAAAATTAACTCAAAATAAATCAGAGACCTAAATCTAAGAGCTAAAACTGTAAAACTCTGAGAAGTAAACATACAATAAATCTCTGTAACTTCAGGTTGCATAAAACCTTCTCCAATGCCAGAAGCACACATCACTAAAGGAAAAATAGATAAATTCAACATTATCAAAATTAAAAATCTTTCTTTGACATAAGAAAGTCAAAAGACAACCCATACGTATTAAGTAATATTTGAAAATTACATATCTAATACAAGAGACTTGTATCCAGAACTCCTATAGCTCAGTGATTGGAAAATAAACAACCCAATTTAAAAAGTGGTTAAAGAGGTCAGGCATGGTGGCTCATGCCTGAGCTCACGAGTTCAAGACCAGCCTGAGCCAGAGCAAGACCTCGTCTTTAAAAATAGCTGGGTGTTGTAGTGGGTGCCTGTAGTTGCAGCTTCTTGGGAGGCTGAGGCAAGATAGTCCCTTGAGCCCAAGAGTTTGAGATTGCTATGACCTGTGACATCGTGGCACTCTACTAGGGGCAACAAAGTGAGAATCTGTCTCAAAAAAACTAACAAACAAAACATTAAAGAGTTATGGCAGATGAATAAGTTCCAGAGATTTAATGTACAGAGGGTGGCTATAATTAACAATCATGTTATTGTATCCTTGAAATTTACTAAGAGGTAAGATTTTAAGTTTAATTACTAAAACACACAAAACAGTAGGATCTATATACATGTTTCTCCAGAGAACATACAAATGTCCAAAGCATGTGAAAATATGTTCAACATCATTATCCACTTTGAAAATTCGAATCAAAACTTCAATGAGGTATCATTTCAAGCACCAGGATGACTGTAATTAGTAGACAAATTCTGTTGGCGATGTAGAGAAATTGGAGAAATTTCTCCAATGTATGGAGAAATTCATACATTTCTGATGGGAATGTAAAAATGGTGTAGCTATTGGAAAACACTTTGACAGTTCCATACAATACTAAATGTGGAATTTCTATATGACCCAGCAAGCTCACTCTTAGACACATATCCATGAGATATGAAAACTTATGTTCACATGACATGTACTTGTTTATAGCAGCAAGGTTTATAGTAGGCAAAAAGCGGAAACAACCCAAATGTCCAGATGGACATATGTGGCATATTCATACAATGGAATATTGTTCATCAGTAAAGAATGGATTTCTGATACGTGCTTTAACATAGGTGAACTTTAAAAACATGCTAAGTGAAAAAAAGCCTTAGATTCTCTTTTAATTATCACATGAAGTACAATGTAAATGGTGTTATTATCACCTCATGGATGAGGAAAGTGAAGCTCAAAGAAATTGAGTTGTCAATAGCCACATAAACACTAATGTGAAACTGGGATTTTTTTTTTTTTTTTGAGACAGAGCCTCAAGCTGTCACCCTGGATAGAGTGCTGTGGCATCACAGCTCACAGCAATCCCCAATTCCTGGGCTCAAGCGAGTCTCCTGCCTCCGCCTCCCAAGTAGCTGGGACTACAGGCGCCCACCACAATACCCGGCCATTTTTTGGTTGCAGCCATCGTTGTTTGGTGGCCCGGGCTGGATTCGAACCCACCAGCTCAGGTGTACATGGCTGGCACCTTAGCCTGTTGAGCCACAGGCACCGAGCCGAAACTGGGATTTTTAACCTGAAAACATTTTAAACCCAAATAAAAACACTTTTTGAAAAGTATTAAAAATGTTAAAGCCTTGATCAGTATTCCTTTTTCTTTGTGGTATCCTCAGTAACTACACCAATATTTCTCATTTTTCCTTTTCCTTTTCTGTCTTTGATGGATTTTATTTTGTTTTGCTTTATTTTATTTTATATTATTCAGAATCTCAGTCTGTCTCCCTGGAGTTGAGTACCCTAGAGTCGTCACAGGTCACAGCAACCTCAAACTCCTGGGCTTAAGCCAAGCTCATGCCTCTGCTTCCCAAGCAGCTGGGAACACAGAGGCCCACCAAAATGCCTGGCTATTTTGTTTTAGATATGGAGTCTCGATCTTGCTCAGGCTGGTCTGGACTCCTAAGGTCAGGCAATCCACCCACCTTGGACTTCCAGAGCACTAGGATTACAGGCCTGAGCCCAGTGCTGGGCCTCCATGTCTAATCTTAATGGTGCATTGCCCCCAAAGGTGTAAGAACAAAGATAAAACAGGCCACAACTTAAAACACTGTTGTGCAGAACTCTTTTGTTCTTGTTAATTTTTTTGACAGAGTCTCACTTTGTTGCTCTAAATACTCACAGCGAACTCAAAACTCTTGGGCTCAAGTAAGTGATCCTCTTTCCTCAGTCTCCCAAGTAGCTGGGACCTTAGAGGCCAGTCACAATGCTCAGTTATTTTTAGAAATAGGGTCTTGCTCTTTCTCAGACTGTTCTCCAAATGCTGAGCTCAGGCAATCCACCCACCTCAGCCTCCCAGAGTCCTAGGATTACAGGTGTGAACCACCATGTCCAGACTAAAAATTATTTATAGAAGTGTGACGTATATCTTGCTTTTTTTTTTTTCTTTTTTTTTAGTGGTAAGACAGAATTTATTCACAGAAAAGAATACAGAAAACACTAAGGCTCCGGGTAGAGGGAGAGAATTCTAGTGGGGAGAGAGAAGCTCTCTCCGTTTCTCTCCCCGTCTTTCCCCATCTCCTCCTTTAGGCCTTAAGTCTCAGGGTATATATAGGTGTATGGGTTCCTTGGCCAGGAAACGAATGAATACAGTCCCTTCCGCCAGGGGCAAGGTGAATGAATGTATCAATGAATGGATACAGTCCTTTCATGGAATTGAGGCCTAGGAAATTCACAAGAA
>CAUYON010002114.1:0-19070 GCA_963573935.1 Arctocebus calabarensis
CCTGTAGTCCCAGCTACTTGGGAGGCAGAGGCAGGAGACTTGCTTGAGCCCAGGAATTGGAGGTTGCTGTGAGCTGTGATGCCACAGCACTCTATCCAGGGTGACAGCTTGAGGCTCTGTCTCAAAAAATAAATAAATAAAAGGTACAGACTTCCACCACCTGTCGCCGTCATCCCTAGGGGCTCACTCTAGTCCAATGAGTCCAGCATAGTTCTCCACTGTGTCTAGATTTCAGCCAGCAGCTATTAGGAATGGGTAGCGGAGGGGGATACGCCCCTTTCTTTTAGGAGCATGACCTGGACCATGCATCACTTTGGACCCCTTTCTTTTGAACAAAAAGTTAAATACATAGCCATACCTAGCTAGCTACAAGGGAGGTTGGGGTGGGGGAGGCAGGAAGTTTAATTAGGAAGTCAGGAGTCCAGTGAGAAATTGAGTGTACTACTGCTACTACGAGAAACAAGAGAATGGCTGTAAGGGGACAGCTAGCAGGGAGATGAGATAGCAGAAATGCAGGTAATGCCTGACAGCAGCGGCTGCCGCGAGGTCTCCAATTCAGTGCTTCTGGTGGACTGTATCACTGCTCACTGAATTCTACTTTCCTGTGTGGTGTCCCTGCCCTAGCAATCAACTTGCTTTGGGCAATGAAACACGGGCAGAAGTGACTTGTGTTATTTTCAGGCAAGCAGAAGCTATACGGCTAGCACGCGGCTCATAGCCATTTCATGGTTCATGGTCTCTGTTCCTTCTGCCACAAGACCTCCAGTATCCCAGACAGGCTATCCTATCGGCCTTGGGACTGCAGACAATGTGAGCAGAGCCAAGCTGGCCCAAGAAAGGCTTGTAGCGTGAGTGAGAAATAAACTTTGATGATGTTGCCAGGTTGCTGGTGTGTTACTGCCACATGGTTCAGTCTAGTATGACAGGTCCAGCACCATACCTTTCCCCCAATCAATCCTCACCGGAATCTGTGCTTAAAAAGACCAGCCCACTGCCACAGCATAAAAGTACTAGTATCTGCCTTTGACCACTTAATAATTTTATTAACATTACAGAAATCATTTAAACTTCACTTGGAGTTGATCATTGGTTTACAGCTGGCTCCTAACGCTTTCACTTCATTTATCCCTGAACTGCACGCAGGTTACCTCTATTTGGAACAACTCCATCTAATGCAGCGGTTCTCAACCTGTGGGTCGCGACCCCTTTTTAAACAAAAAAAATACATTGCGGCATTAGGAAGGTTGAGAACCACTGAATGAGCCCTTTTATAAATTGGGGGAATAAGTTCTGCCCATAAATGTTTTCTAAGTTCAGCTTTTCATAAATGGCAAAACTGTAAAATTATATTTCTGATAATTAGTAAAAATGATCATTTTAATGATTTTCTTGTTAGTATACTACCTGCCATTGGCTAAACCGCTGTGAGTAGAGCTCACAGAGCAGAAGCCATCCAGGAGTAGCTGAAATGATAAGCGCAATGTTACAGGCTCAATCTGAAGGGCAGAGGCAGGAAAGCTCCAGGTTTGGCTCAGTGGCTCTATGGTGTCATTAAGGAACCAGAAGCTGTCCATCTTTCTGCTGTGCAGTCCTTTTAATGTCGGTGATATCTCCCTTTATGGTCATAAGGACAAAGAGGCTGCCACAGCCCTAAGTGCCATTTCCACATTACATGACAGCACCAAGGAAAAGAAGAGGGGAGAGGAGACACATGTCCTTGGCTTCTGGCCAGGGCTCTGTTTCCCAACCTGTTGGAATGACTGCCCGACAGGCTGCCACCCTTTATGGGAAATAAAACTGTCCCTAAAAAGAAGAAGAAAGAGAAAGAGGAGGAGGAAGGGAAGGAGAAGGAGAAAAAGAGGAGAGAAGCACAGCATCTCTTGGTAGGAAAGACATTTTCGGAAGTTCCACAATAGTTCCTCACCCGTATCACATCAAAATTTTGCCCATGTGTAGCCACAAATAAATTTCTGGCACTTGTGGGAAGGAAAACACATGAGGAGTCCCTGTTTCAAGACATGGCTAAAGTAGTCAGTATAGGATAGGTTATACTTCAGTAATAAACACCCCCAGATGTCAATTGCCTTATCCAACACATGTTTGTTCTAACATCCTCATAATACAAGTCCACTAAGTGTCTCAGGGATCCAGGCTGTACCATTTTGAACATGAAGCATCCCCAGTTCCTGACGCAGCTCATTTTTACTTTAGTCTGGATATAATATGTGTTCCTTCTGCCCATTTTGATCATAACTTGTCCCATGATCCTGCCTTATTGCAACCCTATCTCTACCCGACCAGCTTTCCCCATAATCACCACTGTCTGTCGCCCCTTTGTCTCTTACAATCAACCCCCAATACCATCACCTCTTTGTTTGTCTGGCCCCTGTTGCCCCTGTCTTCCTCAGATATCTTTGGGTCCCAAGGCGATTGATCTCAGAGACTACGCCTCTTCTAGTGACTTCCGTAAGTCAAAAGAATTCTTTCCTCTGCTTATCATTGCTGTCAAGAAAAAAGAGGGGTGAGTTTTAGAAACCGTTGGTAGAGGAAGAAGCACGAGGCGTCCCTGTATCAAGATATACTTTGATTTTTCCCTAAGTGTCTGAATCATTCCAACCTTATGCGGTGAGGATTCATTTCTTGGGAAAAAAAGAAAAATGCACACCTTCTCTTAGTTCTACCTGCATGTTCACCCTGTAAAATAACATTGACCCCATAATTTCAGTTGTGTGAAAAAGAAAAATCATATATGCACACGCCAAACTAGCATTTATACCTGTGCAGTGGGATAATGAGTAATATTTATCTTCTTCTTAACATACAAATGTAATCCTCCAATAATAGAGCAGGGAAGAGACTATTTCAAAGAAGTCAAGCTTTTTTGACCTCAAGCTATCACTTCTCTATTCACACCTGCTTTCAGGCCGACATTGAGAAGTTAATTCCCAGCACAAATATCAAGTATTATTATTACTAGGGATTAGTTTTCTGATGGGAGGCAGGGACAAAGGGAAGGATATTTTACCTGAACTTAAAGTTGAAATCATTTATGCAATTTTCAATTGCCAGAAACAATCTTCCAGCTGGATTAAACATTCTTCAGAGACTAGCTGGGACTGGTAAGATTTGACAGAAAATAAAATCCTCATAATTTTCCCCCAGAAAAGCTGAGAAAGAAGCTGAAGAAGAGAATCTCCATCGCAGAAGTCTTTCTTGTGTTGCTCTTTGTTATTTATAAGACTCTACCATGAAAGGTTCGCTAAGAAGGGGCCTGGGCAGGCAGGTGTGTGCATGCTGCCTCTAAGAAGATGAATTCTTTGGCTGACTGTGAGCCATGGGAGGCTTTTATTATATTCTGGCCACAGAAGAGCCATGAGAAAGAAAACAGAAAAGAAAACAGAATGGGAGAAGGGCTCAGCTTGAGTTTCACCCTTAGGTTTGGGATTTTGTTATTGCTGCTTTTAAACAAAGGAAGCTCAAACTCGATTTAGCCCTTGGTGGAGGGAAAGTGCTGCAGGATTGGCACATTAATTACATGCCGAGGGCATGTTCCTAAGGAGAAAATCTTCGGTGGTTTCTAAGAAAAATATTGTGCATTTGACTGCAAGAGGCTGCTGAGTTATTACTGATGGTGTTTCCTGAACCACAGACTTGTGTCTTCTTGGTACTATGGAAACAAAAGAAGTTATAACTAAAGACACAGGCATCTTTAATATCAGAATTGTATTTGAGCTGTCAGGAATCACATAGGAATAAGAGGTCTATGTCTGTGGGAGCACACCCTGTAATATCAGCATTGCTAAGCAGGAAAGCTCTGGAGAAAAGCATGGATGGTTATGTGACCGTGACAGACTGGATGTTTGTGTCCCCACAAAATTCATATGTTTTTATAAAATCTAATTCCCAATGTGATGGTACCGGCAGGTAGGGCCTTCAGGAGGTGATTAGGTCATGAACGCGTAGCCCCCATGGATCGGATTAGTGCCCTTATTGTGGCTGAAGAGACATGGAGTTTGTCCGGTCTGTGATGTGAGGCCCCAGAGAGAAGGCCCCTCTAAGAACTGGAAGGCAGGCTGCCAAGTCTGGGTCATGGTCTTCCAGCCTCCAGAATTGTGAGAAATTCATTTCTGTTGTTTATAAGCCGCCTGTCATTTTCTTGCAACAGCCCACACAGACCAAGACAGTGACCATGGGAAAAATCAAGGTATACAGCCAACCTCGGCTATCTCATCTATAAGTTGGTGATGCAGTAGCCCACGAAGCTGTTGTTAAATAAGACTTAAGTATGAAATAAACGTCTCTTTGCTACACTTATTCATATCTTGCAAAGACCTCCCTTTTCTTTGCACACATGGAACATACACAAACATCTGAGTATGCAATGCACTACCCCAAACACTGATGACAAAAAGATTTGGTTTCTGTTTTTTAATTACTTAAGAAAGTCTGTCCAGTGGTCACTTCTCAGTCAGCTCTTACTGCAGAGTATGTTTGCACTTCTTTTCCCTGGATTAATTTACTTGTAGTTTGTTTTTCTAGCAGCCGCTACGATCCCCGTAATACGGGAAGCCTAATTCACGGCCTCACTTCTGGGAGACTTGACAGGTGCTGCTTAAATATTTAGAAATTTCTACTTAAAGAAAAGAGCTGAAACCGAGACCTGTCAAGCTGCTAAAATGTGGTTCTATCCCTCAAAGTCGCATTTAAATGTTAAGGCTATGCTTGAGTTTTAGTGTTTTCAGCTAGGCCATGGTGATTTTATATTTATATTTTTTCAACGTCAATATAGATGACACTTAACCTTTTCATAACTTTCATACACAGCTGCATGACGCCGAACATTAAATATATAGCTTCACTTTCAATTTAAGTAAAACATTTGGTGTGGTTATTATGAAAGTAAAACTTCGAATTCTTCACCATCTAAAGAAAACACCATTACATTTTAAGCAACACTCCCGTGAAGGACCACTTTAATTGAAGAAGCAAATGCCCAGCTGACATTCAAAAATACTGGACCAGGTGAGAGCACCAGCTGTCGCAGATGTGACAGCAAAATGGCAACTTAAACACAATCATCCCCTTACAATTCTGTGTCTGTGAAGATAATGCAAAAGGAGGCTATATCTTGAGTATTTCCTTTCGTTAGAAGAAAGGAAGGCAGGGTCCCTGGGAATTAGACTCAGAGCCACCTTCTCCTTTCTTATCACCCATCTACTAGACTGGACTGTCTGAAGCTGAGATGGGAGAAACTGAGCATCAGAGAAGGAGCTGGGGCTTCTCGGGCCAGGGCGCTGACACTTTCCTCCCCTGACAGATGTAATAATATGTACATATGTCAACCCTCAACAGTCCAGAGCAGAGCAGGTAAATTGCACTGTAAAAACAGAATAATGAAAATCTGCCTCATCAAGCTATTTCCATGTCCCAGAGATGGCTCAAAGAAATTCTGCTGTGTGCGTGTCTTGATAATTAGTTCCTTACCAGAAAGACTCTCCACTGCAGTAAGAAGCCACCTTAGGCAGACCTGGTGTCCCCACACGAGCCCGAACCCACTTCAAGATGAAGGATAATGGGCTCCCATGGCTTGTCACTTCCCAGAGATGGCTGGATGTGGACATTTCTGAAAGTGAAAATCAGTGCCATCTCCTTCATTTACATTCTTTTATTGAATAAATAAGCATCATTTTCCCCCCACAGGACTATATAATTATTTCATTTTGATCAGGGGGAAAAAATCATAGCCCCCAAGCATATTTTGTTCCCCTGAATTAAACTATACTACAAAATTCTTCAAAAAAAAGAATAAACATTTCTGACCACTGCCATAGCACAGCGAAATGTCTGCTCGTCATTTGTGAAAGAGCCATTCTGTGAGCAAACAGCCTCCTTTAAATGCGACTTCTTGTCTGTCTTCTTGAATAGACAGGCTTCAGCTGGGAAACTCTTGCTCATTTTTTTTTTTTCAATGAATATCACTGAGCACCCACTATGTGACAGGTCCTGTGCTGGGCTTATAAAAAAAAGAATGTTTTGGCTCGGCGTCTGTGGCTCAAGCGGCTAAGGCGCCAGCCACATAAACCCGAGCTGGCGGGTTCAAAACCAGCCTGGGCCCGCCAAACAACAATGACGGCTGCAACCAAAAAATGACCAGGCGTTGTGGCGGGCACCTGTAGTCCCAGCTACTTGGGAGGCGGAGGCAGGAGATTTGCTTGAGCCCAGGAATTGGAGGTTGCTGTGAGTTACAATGCCACAGCACTCCAGGGTGACAACTTGAAGCTCTCTTTCAAAAAAAAAGAATGTTTCTATTCCTGCCCTCAAGAAGCTCACAGTGCCATGAGGCCAGGACAGGTGTACAGGGACCACAGAGATCCAAAGGTGAGGAGACCAGTTCAACCTGGAATGTTTTAAAATAGTTCTTCTGGGGCGGTGTCTGTGGCTCAGTGAGTGGGGCACCAGCCCCATATCTGGAGGGTGGCAGGTTCAGACCCAGCCCTGGCCAAACTGCAACAACAACAAAAATAAATAAAATAGTTCTTCCAATAAAAATGTGAGCCGCACCTTAACAAATGACTGAACTGGCTCGGCGCCTGTGGCTCAGTGGGCTAAGGCGCCAGCCATGTACACCTGAGGTAGTGGGTTCGAATCCAGCCCGGGCCCACCAAACAACTATGACGGCTACAACCAAAAAATAGCCAGGCGTTGTGGCGGGTGCCTGTAGTCCCAGCTACTTGGGAGGCAGAGGCATGAGACTCGCTTGAGCCCAGGAATTGGAGGTTGCTGTGAGCTGTGATGCCACAGCACTCTATCCAGGCTGACAGCTTGAGGCTCTGTCTCAAAAAAAAAAAAAAAAAACGAATGAATGAACTATTTATTCATTTATTTAGCTCCCCAAGACAGCGTAGTGCTGGCAGAACAAAGGAGAGAACCTGGAAAAATACCCACACAAATATGAGCAGCTTATTTGTGACAAAGATGTAAAGCAATTCAATGGAACAAGGACGGTCTTCTTAACAAACGGTGCTGGAGCAATTGGACAATCATAGACTAAATAACTAAATAAATGAACTGCAGTCTCACATCTTATATAAAAAACAATTCAAAATAGATCATAAACCATAAATGTTAAATTTGTTAGAAGAAATCATAGGAGAAAAATCTTTGTTATCTGGAGTTAGGTAAAGAGGTCTTACATATGACACCAAAAAATAAAAAATTGTTAAACTGGACTTCATCAAAATAATAAATTTTTGTTCAGTGAAAAGTCAAGAAAATGAAAAGACAAGTTACACATTGAGAGAAAAATATTTGAAAATCACAATACCTAGCAAAGGAGTTGTATCGAGAATGCATAAAGAACTCCCAAAGCTCAATAGTAAGAAAATAACTCATCTTTTTTAAATAGTCAATACTTTTGAACAGACATTTTACCAAAGGCTGTATAAAGGTAACACATGAAAGTTGTTTATCACTAGTCATTAAGCAAATGCAAATTAAAATGTCCATGGGTCACCACTGCACACATATTACATTGCCCCAAATTAAAAGTCTTGTCAGTAACAAGTGCTGGTGAGGATATGGAGAAATAAGAACACTTAAACATTTCTTATATAATTAAACTTATTGCCATACCACCCAGAGACCCCAGAGAAATGTAAGCCTGTGTCAACTCAAAAATTTGTGTGCAAAAGTTCACTAAAAATTTTAGTCATAACAGTTAAAAACCAGAAATGACAGATCCTTCATTTCATCCTTCATCAGGTGAATGAGTAAACAAATTGGAGTATTTTGATATGATGGATCACCACCAGCATCAAAAAGGTACAAACTAGTGATTCCTGCAATAACGTAGATGATCTCAAAAGCATTCTGCTAAGTGAAGAAAATTCAGTCAGACACAAAAGACAATGTGTGGTATGTTCCTCTTCACATGACCTTCCAGAAAAGGAAAACCCACGGTGACAGAGGAAAGAATAGTAGTAGCCCAGGGTCAGGAATGGGGAGGGGATTGATGGCAAAGGGGCATCAGGGAATTTGGGGTGGTGATAGAAATGTGCTATATATTATAATTATAAGGTTACATGACCACATACGTGTGTCAAAGTCAATCAAATTGTACACCAACTTCATTTTTCCCTAATTTAATTGTATGCAAAATACATATGCCTCAAGAAAGCTGATTTTTTTTTTTTTTTTTGAGACTGAGCTTCAAGCTGTCACCCCGGATAGAGTGCCCTGGCATCACAGCTCACAGCAACCTCCAATTCCTGGACTCAAGCGAGTCTCAGGCCTCTGCCTCCCAAGTAGTTGGGACTACAGGCGCTCGCCACAACGCCCGGCCATTTTTTGGTTGCAGCTGTCATTGTTGTTTGGCGGGCCTGGGCTGGATTCGAACCCGCCAGCTCAGGTGTACGTGGCTGGTGCCTTAGCCGGTTGAGCCACAGGCGCCAAGCCTCTTTCTTTTTTTTTTTTTTTTGAGACAGAATCTCACTATGTCACCCTTGGTAGAGTGCTGTGGCATCACAGCTCACAGCAACCTCAAACTCTTGGGCTTAATCAAGTCTCTTGCCTCAGCCTCCTGAGTAGTTGGGACTACAGGTGCCTGCCACAACACCTGGCTATTTTGTTGCTGTTGTTGTTTTTATAATTTGTTGTTGTTGTTGTCATTGTTGTTTAGCAGGCCCAGTCCTGGTGCATATTATGCTGGCGTCCTAACCATTGAGTTATGGGGGCTGAGCCCATAATTTTCAAAGTGTGCTCATGATACAGCAATAGACAAATAGATCTACTAACATAAAATAAAGTCTAAAAGCATAGCAATGTGTATATTTAGTAGTTTGGGCAGAATTTTAAATTAGTGAGTGAAGAATGGACTATTGGATAAGTGGAGTTGAAATCTGCATTCCATTTGGGAAAAGAATTAAGTTAGAGTGATAATCCACACCATTCCCCCACCAAAAAAAAAAAATCTTAATTAATTCCTCATTGACCTAGCTGTGAAACTCACTACGTGGATTTTATGACCCTGTTAAGTATTCAGGAGACCACTTGCCACATTACAGTATGAAGGGGCACAGTCATCTGTGCCCTTGTAAGGTCAATCAGTCTCCCATTTTGTGAAGGCAAGTTTAAAGTCTTTTGTGAGTTAGAATGGAAAAAATCCTGGTGGGATTTTCCAGGCTACTCCCTTAACTGCCTCCAAATGGGTAAAGGATTAAGCATTTAAACCGCTTATTTCCCCAAAATCTTATTCTGTGATTACTTAGCATAAGAATAACTTTGGTAAAGTAGTTATCAGTTAAGCCAGTTAAACCTTAGCCCATAGGATAGTTTTACATAATGTTAAGTGGTTACCAGTTAGTCCGATTTATCCATAGGCCTGTACGAGGCAGTACAAGGCCTTGGGCCAGATTTAAGTCATATGTCTATTGATTAAGTCATGTGTTTGTTGATTAAGTTATGGGCCTATATAAGCCTTGGTGGAAGAAATAAATTTGCTGAAATGCCTGAGAGAGTTTCATCTGCTGAATGCCTGAGAGAGCTTTAGCCATCAATCATTCCGTCTGTGGTGCTACTTCTGCATCATTGATCAGGGGGGCTGGGTGGCAGCTACAATGGTAGGGTCTTACCATAAGTGAAAAGAATGCTATTGAACACCCAGACTGCCTGTAGTCACTCTGCCTTCTCAGGGGAGGTGGCATCAGTGGGAGGATAAATATCTAATTTGTTCCCTTCCACATGCACAGATGAGAGAAAAGAAAATGGAAATCCTTAAGGGTCAAGGTCTCTGCTAGCTCTCTGAGATGCTAAAAGGTGAAATCCAAAGTAGGTAGATGATTGTGTGTGAAGTTGAGTCCTTTAATATTCCTTAGATGTCCAAGAGAGGGGTGAAGAGCCAAAATTCTGTCTGCATCATTGGAGAAATTATGCAGAAGAAGCATCTTCAAGCTGGGAAGGAAGAGGAAGCTGAGAAAGAGGAGGCCAGACAACAGTCCCAGGGCTGGCCAGGGAAGGACTTCCCCAGAGGACTAATGGCTGATAGTCAGTGCTGAGCCACTGGTGTTGTACAGTGTGAGCTGACCCTCTGCAATTCCAGACCTCCAATAAAGACTTCCCACACTGGACTATCTATGTGGGTTGTTTTAAGGAAAATGGTAGAGTTATGGGGAAGCGTTTCTACTTTATTCCAGATCTTTCCTCCCAGGAGCAGGACATCCACTGTCACTCAGTCTGCTTGCCCCAGGGCCACCTGCTCTCATCTGCTAGAAAGAGCAACTGGGCCAACATAGCTCGGCCCCTGCTCCCTGCTTGTCTTTCAGAACCAGCCAGAGGCAGACCTGGTGTCAGGGAAGCCAGCCTCGACACACAGTGAGTTTACTTCCTTGTGCCCTGGTGGTACAGGAGACCGAGGAAAATTATTAATAAGAGTTATAGAAAATTAATATAGAAATAACAGACAGAGACAAAGAGATACTTTTAAGAGCAACAGGACCCAGGAGGTGGCACGCCCTTCTTCATGAGGCATCCAGTATGCCCCCCTGAGTATTAGGCTAGCTCTGAATTTATTTTATACATCAGTGTTAACAATTATAAATCTTATGAAAGCAAGACAAACAATCCTGTAATTATTCTTGCTGCACTTGCATTTCTATAACTATACTGACTCTACAATTGATT
The DNA here is from genome assembly GCA_963573935.1 of Arctocebus calabarensis. NCBI lineage: Eukaryota > Metazoa > Chordata > Mammalia > Primates > Lorisidae > Arctocebus > Arctocebus calabarensis. The sequence goes on from CAUYON010002114.1 coordinate 10,678, forward strand.
GCATTAATTGCATGGATTTGCTTACTACTTTTTACTGTTTTAGGGTATATGGGCTTAATGTAAACAAAGTCTTGATAAGGAAGCCAATTAGAGGCTGGCTCAAGGACCAAATCCTAGCTGACCCACAGTCACACACCACAGATACGATGTTTTAATGTTCTGACAACCTTGTGTCCAAACAGATAGACTCCCCCAACCCAATCAAGATGATAGAAGAAAAGAGATCTTTCTTCTCCTTACCTGGTCTAGAGTAAGTCTTCCTGTGTTGGACAACATTTAAAGAATCCACATTCTTCATTAAAAAAAATGGAGACTTTAAAAAAACAAAAAAAGAATCCACATTCTTAACTCCCAAAATGCACTCTCCTGGAGCACACAGCCCGGTCCTGGCAGAAAGCAGCCTTAAGGTCTCCAGCCAGCAGCAGCACAGCAGCTGTGTGGGGAAGAGGGATATTCAACAGCCAGACTTCGGAATCTTACAATGACAGGGTCTTGCACTTTGCACTCAAAGCCAGGAAAATGAATCCGAATTAATCCTCCATTACTGTCTCCCTTTGTCCAGACTCTGTTCCCTATTCCTAATATTTCTAATCTACCTACAATTAGTAATTGAGTATGGTTTCAAACTTATAAAATCATTATTACTAGTAATGCAAGCACATCAAAATATGACTCTTCCCAGCTCAGCGCCTGTGGCTCAGTGGCTAGGGCGCCAGCCACATACATCAGAACTGGCGGGTTTGATCACAGCCTGGGCCTGCCAAATGATAACTACAACCAATCATTGATAACAATGATAACTACAACCAAAAAATAGCCAGATGTTGTGGTAGGCACATCATACTTGGGAGGCTGAGGCAAGAGAATAGCTTGAGCCCAAGAGTTGGAGGTTGCTATGAGCTGTGACACCATGGCACTCTATTGAGGGTGATATAATAAGACTTTGAAGCTCTGCCCTTAAACAAGGTGAGGCTTGGAATCATTGGGTCATCAGACACACTCACCTCTGCCCACCCTGTCCTGTACATCCCACGGTAACATCCAATGCTGATTCCAATGGCATGACTCTGACCATAACCCTGAACTCTTGAGTCCCAAGTATGCACCCTTCCCATAGCTAAGGGTTTGTTCCATGGCTCCAGCCATCACCTCCCTTTGGGAAGGAACAAGGTCCCTGATGGCAAAGAGCTAATGCTATACAGAGAGAATGAGCCAACGTTTGCAAAGAGCCTGCTATGTTCCTGGCACTGGGCTGCAACATTACTAGATTGGACGCCTTGGGAACGTCTCCTCACAAGCCTCTTGGTTGGAGGGCATTGTAATTCTCTGAACTGTGGGCCACAAAAAATGTTGAAGTCCTAAACCCCCAGTGCCTCTCTAATCACATTTGGCGATTACAGGGTCTTTAAAGAGCTAATCAAGTGCACATGAGAGGGCCCTAATCTATTATGACTGGTGTCCTTATTAAAAGAGAATTGGACTCAAACCTACATGCACAGGGAAAACCATGTAAGAACATGGAGGAGGGGCATCCACAAGCCCAGGAGAGAAGCCTCAGAAGAAACCAAGCCGTGGCACCTTGATCTTGGACTTTAACCTACGGAACTGTGAGAAAACAAATCTCTGCAATTTAAGCCGGCCAGTCTATGGTATTTTGTTAGGGCAGCCCTAGCAAACTCATACAGACACCCACTCCTTGTCCCGCCCATGCTCCTAGGCTGGGAGTATGCCCCTCCGGCCAGAGCTAATGAAGCCAAAGAGACTCTTTACATCAGGAGCCAGCGCTAAGAGAGTCTTGTGAATGGGGACTTGGTGAAGGCTATCCTGAGATGCCCAGAACATCTCTGGTCTCTGCCCTCTCTGCAGTCCCCAGACTAAACTTCCCAGTGCATTCTGGGAGAGATTCCTGCACCTTTCCAAGAAGTTCCCATTGTTGGTTAAACTCGTTTGATGTGGGTTTCCTTACTTACAACCCAAGTGACTTCTTTAACCCAACATTCACGTGTGTTATCTCATGTAGTTTAACTTCTCCCCCAGGTATTACTGCCCCATCTTACAGGTTGGAGAACTGAGATTCAAGGATATTAAGGAGCCAGCCCAAGATCTTAGGAGACAGAGCTGGGCATTTGCACACTTTCTCCACTCCCTACACTGCCCTTGACGCTACACTTCTCAGGTGTCCCCAGCAATACTTAGGAGGGCCTCGGGCATACAGTAGGTGCTCAGTGAAAGCTTGCTAAACTGAATTGAGTACATGGCTGTAAGTCCCATTTACAGACTAACCCATAGATGACGATGCTGCCTGTTCATACAGTTGGACCTAAAAGGAAATAAACCAGTACCAGAAATGCATTCATCATGCCGGAGAACATTTAGACCTGACAAGGCCAGAGATCTTCACTCGGGCTTTCCAGGGAGCTTTGGCTCACTCCATCACACTGAGACAGTCTGGCTGCACTGGACTCACAAATTCCCCTTCAATTCCCCCCAACCCGTGTCATGTTTATTTAACCTACAGCCCAGGGCAGCTGCTTCCCCCGCAGACTTCATAGTCTCCAGAAAGAAAGATCTGAGCCCTGAATTTTTCTTATTTCCTCTCCCTCCTTTTGTCTTGTAGCAAAAGGAGATAAACCACCCTTTGTTAAGAACAGTAAACTTGCCTTCTACAGAGCCTGTAACAGGAAGCCAGAAGCTGGGGGGAAATGAAGGAAAGGCTCGGCTGGCAAGGGGTTCCAGGCTAGTTTTTTCTTCTTTATAAAAATAAAATTACTTTTCCCATGTTGCCTTGGAAAGGCCCCAAAATAAACCCAAGAGCACTTGCATAGCTGTCATTAAATTTCCCAGGCCGACCAAGACCCCGAGGTTGGCTGACAGAGAGAATGGCGGTTGCTATGGCCCTGCCATCTTGTATTTCAATGCGGTTGCCCCAAGTATGGCATGGGGGGGGTGCTGGCCCCTTAATGCAGCCTCCCAGGGCTGTGACTGAGCAGGCCATCATTCCCTGACACTTTACAGACAAGAGGAGTGAGGCTGAGTGTGGGGGGGGGTCCTTGTCCCCACCACGTAATGCTCCACAGAGACGTGGCCCCAGTTTCCTGGTCTCCCATCCTCTAACAGCCTTGAGAAAACAGTGTTCCAGGAGGATTTCTGAGGCTCCGATATGTACCAGTTCAATTCCCAGTCTCTCTCATTCCCTCTCTTTTTCTCTCTCTTCCCTTTTCTCTCTATCCCCCTTTTTTCTCTTTCCTCTATCTCTGTCCCTCTCCCTCCCTCTCTCTCCTCTCTCTCTCTTGCTTTCTCTCCCATTCCCCCAGCTCCCTCTCTTCAGATTGGCTGACCCCAGATTGTCACTAACCACTTTCCCTCAAGAAACTAGTGCGTGCCCCTCCCCCACTACCCACAACAACATATGGCCAGTCTATGCAGCTGGATGGAGAATGACCTTTAACTCTCTTAGCCCCCAAACAGACCTTGTACATCGCTGTTCTCAAGCTTGTCATTCAAGAGAATAAACCCAAATAAAATCTGTCCCTCACTTTCTGATTTGTGAGCAACTGAAGTAATGAAATCATCAAACAAAACTAGAAACTTCACATTTGAAGGCAACCCAGAAAGTTAGTGATTTACTCCAAACTAATGTCTTTTTCCAGACTTTTTACTTAAGGTGGACAACTATGTCTAAGTGCACAGGGACTGAATGTCTCTGGGGTAGCCAGGTTTTTCTGTTCACGATCCATAATATAAGACTTCCTCTTATATTTATCAGACACCATAGCTCTTTAATTGGACTTTAATAGCAACTAAAATAAAAGTCAGTTTTACTAGGAGGGCTCCCCTTCTCCCACGCTTTTATCAGCAGAGTTTTTAAAAATTGGGGAAATTTACTGGTGCGTTTACTTAGCATTGCATATCATGCTGAGACTATCCAAAGAATTTAAAATAATTGCAAAGGAGATATCTACAGCAAAGCAAGGAAAGGTCTTTTTAAAAGTCTAGCATTTGTTCATCTCTGCTTCAGCAGAATGAATGCACTCCTGTCTCCTGGGTCCCAGCACACCCTCTGCCAGAAATACCCCTTCCTATCTCCCTGATTTAACTAAATTGATGTCCTGCCACACTGAGTCCAAGTTTCAATGCCTAGCTACAAAAGAAAAATATGTCAGCTTTACAATAAACCTTTCAGAAAACTCAAAAGTAGTGTCATTATAAATTTAGGTTTATCTATTAATATTTCCTCCTATCCCAAGGTGTCTTCCCTCCTATGTGGATGGGAATATGAATTATTTTGTTTAGGGGTCCAGAGATGCTTGGACAGGCATCATTGTAGGCTGGTGGTGCTGAGATCTCACCCTACCCACCGACCACCCCCTCCCAGGTCCAGCGCTGCCCACTCATCTATTTGGCCAGCACACACAGAAATGTCTTCTCCATGCCTGGGGCTCCCACGGGCTTTGGAGAATAAAGAAGGGCATCATCCTTGGGACCCCTGTGGCTGGGAGAGGACAGGGCTGGGGTGTGCCTATTGTAATAACATGTGAGTGGTGCCCCAACCACACCTCCAGTGCCAGAGTGCGTGCTGACAGTCTGCAGTCAAGTCTCACTCTGGTTCCCTTGTGTTTGGTCAAAGACATTTCTGTCTACGCTTTTACAAACTATTTTCCAGTGACAGGTCCATGGCAGGTGTGCAGTTTCCGGCTGTAGGGTCTACAGTCTGCAAGATTTTCATTCATGTTCCCTACTTACCCCCTTTGGGGCCTCTCCCACGGGTGGCTGGAATTCTCAGGATTCTTTATAAAATATTTTCCCCACAATCTCCTTCCAACAGCCGTTTTATCTCTGACAGCAGGCTGGCCTGTCTCTGCGGCTGGACAGCGTTGGGCTCAGATCACACTCTCACAGCAGCCTGCAGCAGACTCCGGACGGATGAAGGCCCCGGGGATGGGAGGGCAGGGCAGGAGGGAGCTGCCCACCCCTGCAGGATCACACAGCAAGCTGTTTGCTCCCTCTGACTTTGGTTTATGATCATTCAGAAGGCAGACAGGCTGTTTGATTAGCCTAGAATTCTCCCAGAAGAGCCCATGCAGGCTTCTAAATTACCCAACATTTGGTTGGTTCATTAAACTCAGTTTTCCTGGAGAATGTAAAAAAAAAAATAGAAATAGTTTTAGCTGATTTAATAGAATTTTTTAAAGTAGTCTGTCACCCCTGGGTAGTATGCTGTGGCAAAATATTTGTCTTTTTTATTGTTGACATATGTTCTGGGTATAAATTCTTTTTTTTTTTTGAGACAGAGCCTCAAGCTGTCACCCTGGATAGAGTGCTATGGCATCACAGCTCATAGCAACCTCCAATTCCTGGGCTCAAGCGAGTCTCTTGCCTCTGCCTCCCAAGTAGCTGGGACTACAGGCGCCCGCCACAATGCCCGGCCATTTTTTGGTTGCAGCCGTCATTGTTGTTTGGCGGGTCCTAGGGCTGGATTCGAACCCGCCAGCTCAGGTGTACGTGGCTGGCACCTTAGCCCGTTGAGCCACAGGCGCCAGGCCCCTCAGGGTAGTTTTAAAAGCAGAAATATCCCATCCTTCCCAGACATCCATGGAAGGGTTGTGAATGCCAATATTGAAGTCAAGTTTTATGGGAATGCTTCTGGCAGCCTCAAAGGCTGGTAAAGGGGCTGTGGGCATCGTGGTTACAGGAGAGGTTGTGTTAGGAGAACTCTTTGGGGTACAAGTGAGATCAATCCAGCTCAAACTGACCTAATGAGGAGGAAAGCCAAGTATGGGCACATTTAGCTGAAAAGTTCTGAAGTACACTGGCTCCAGGGACTGTAGGCTGGTTGATGTCACCCAAATCCTTTTTCTTTGTTTTTCCTGTTTTGTTGTTGTTGTTGTTGTTGTTGAGACAGAGTCTCATTATGTCACCCTCGGTAGAGTGCTGTGGGGTCACAGCTCACAGCAACCTCAAACTCTTGGGCTTAAGTGATTCTCTCGCCTCAGCCTCCCAAGTAGCTGGGACCACAGACACACGCCACAACATCTGGCTATTTTTTGTTATAGTTGTCATTGTTGTTTAGCTGGCCTGGGCCAGGTTCAAACCCTCCAGCCTCGGGGTAAGTGGCCGGCACCCTAACCACTATGCTACAGGCGCCAAGTCTCCTTTGTTGGCTTTGTTCTCAGGTGGACTGTCACCCCCAAGCTTACATCTCCTGGCTCAGGGATGCCAGGAGAAAGCTATTTTTCCTGAAAGCATTGAAAAAGTCCTGGAATTCAGATTCTTTAGAGGAAATTGGATGTGGGTCTGTTCATGTAATCAGCTGAGATGTCCTTGGTGATGACCTGTGGAACTGGTCAGTGTTGGTTCACAGACTCAGCCCCGAAGCAGGGGTGGGGCTGATGATGGCAGAATAGTGGTGAGTAGTGGTCCTGGGGAAACCAAGGGCAGTCAACAAACACACAAGTAGTAACGCTGGAGGCGCTGGAGGACAGGGCCATGAGGGACCTTGGCTCTCTCTCAAACCTGGGGAATTTAGAAATGCAGTGAAGGAAGCGAGGATGAGGGCAAGTTACAAGGCGTGTGGGTCAGAGGCAGGCTTGGACCTGTAGCTCTGATCCTGAAAAAGTGGTGCTGTGTTGCTATTTCCACAACTCAGAAACCCTCTGCAGGGCCTATAAAGACCCAGGCTGGGCTGGAGTCTTTCCGTCAGCCCTTGACCCTGCTGTCTCCTGAAATTGGCCAGTCCAGTGTCTTCCCTGCATGGGCCCTTTCTACCTTGGAGACCTTACAGGGGAACTTCCCTTTCTGCTGAATCAGGGTATTTATGTCTATGTGTTGTGGCTATGGAGGCAACTTCCTTCCCGCTCCCCATCTCTTCTGTGTTCCTGCTCTTCATAGATGAATCAGAGCTTGGGGTTAGAATCCCAGGGCAGGCCTCTGCAGCCTAGGGTTACTTCTGCCCTCGCTGCTACTGACCAGGGCAACACCAGGGTGGGGAAGTAGGGGGGAGCCCAGTTTGAATCTCAGCGCACTGGACAGAGCCTGGGGAATGCAGGCACCTTCCCCATCTCTGGTGTGTGGCCTCACTGATCTTCAGGTCCATGAAGCACCAAATTCAAATTTCCCATGTTCAAAATTCCCCCAGGGCAGGTGTGACTTCACTGTTTACCTTCCCTCTCTGGGTTTCTGCCATCTTCTACATTTTATGTATTTATTCATTTTTTGGAGACAAAGTCTCTTACTCTGTTGCCCCAGGCTAGAGTGGCCAGGCATCAGCCTAGCTCACAGCAACCTCAAACTCCTGGTCTCAGCAATCCTCCTGCCTCAGCTTCTCGAGTAGCTGGGACTGTGGGCGCCAGTCACCACGCCCACCTATTTTTCTATTTTTACTAGAGATGGGGTCTTGCCTTCCTCAGGCTGGCCTTGAACTCCTGAGCTCAAGTGATCCTCCCAGAGTGCTGGGATTACACACAGGAGCCCCTACAGCTGGCCTGTCATCTATTTTTGAAACACACCACACATGTTCCCACCTTGGGAATTTTAAATATGCCTGTCCCTTGGAATGGACCTGCTTTTTTTTTTTTTTTTTTTGAGACAGACTCTCACTTTGTCACCCTCAGTAGAGTGCCGTGGCGTCACAGCTCACAGCAACCTCCAACTCCTGAGCTTAAGTGATTCTCTTGCCTCAGCCTCCCAAAAAGCTGGGACTACAGGCGCCCGCCACAATGCCCGGCTATTTTTTGTTGCAGTTTGGCCAGTGCCAGGTTTGAACCCGCCATCCTTAGTATATGGGGCCGGTGCCTACTCACTGAGCCACAGGCGCTGCCCAAATGCACCTTCTTTTGCCCAGATACCTGCACATTCATCCCCTCACTTCCTTCCTATCTTTACCTAAAGTCACCTTCATGAGGCCTTCCCTGGCCATGTTTACAGATGTTTTAGCAGTCCTCAAGATTCCTCCTCTGTGTTCCTGTTCTGATTTTTTTTTTCTTAGAATATGTCATTCTCTAGGAGACTGTGGATCCTAATTTTTATATTACATGCTGGTCTCCTCACTAGGAACCTTTACTCACTTTGCTACCCTAAGACCTGATCCTGTACTGTACCGTTAGCCCTTAAACGAGACCAGCACAAGCAGGTGTCTGAGAAGCTTCAGTTGAATAAGTGAATTCTCAGGGGTCACATCTATCCTGACTACTGTAGCCTCCCCTGTAGTGGGGAGAGGGGATGATTTCCCATCCTCCCCATCCTCTTGGCATCACGTTCCCCTTCTGTGAGGCCACAGCTGTGCTCACCCACTGGCTTCCTGTACAGACTCCCAGGCCCCGCCCACATTCGGGTGTTTCCTTCCCTGACAGAGGGACTGACCAGGGCTCAGGCCCGGCAGGACGGACATGCTGGCC
>CAUYON010002115.1:0-21349 GCA_963573935.1 Arctocebus calabarensis
CAAAAAGGTTATATTAGTTTGCAGTCCCACCAGCAGTGTCAAAGTGTTCCTCTCTTTCCACATCCATGCCAGCCTTCTTAATCATTTTTAAGTGTACTGATCGGTGGCATGAAATGCTTTGACATTCCTGTGCAGCCGTCACCACTATCCATCCACAGAACTTTCATCTCGGAAACGTGAAACTCTGTACCTGTTAGACAGCAACTCCTCATTCCCCATGCCCCACTCCGGCCTCCAGAAACCACCAGTCTACTTCCTCTCTCTGTGAATTCGACATTTTTAGGACCTCATCTATGTGGAATCACATTGTATTTGTCTTGTTGTGACTGGCTTATGTCACTTAGCATGGAGTCTTCATGGTTCGTCCGTGTTGGAGCATGTGTAGAATTTCCTTCCTTTGTAAGGCTCAGTAATATTCCACTGAATGTGTAGACCATGTTGTGCCTACCTATTCATTCATCCACTGGGTTGCTCCCACCTCGTGGCCACTGTGAATAATGCTGCCGTGAACACAAATGTGTAAATATCTATTTTAGTTCCTGCTTTGATTCGTTGGGGTGTATAGTCTATATCCAAAAGTGAAGGCATGTTTCTAAGTTGTCTTAATTATTCTCTGTTCCCCGTCAAGTCTATTTTTGTTTTATTCCTTTAAAGTCTTGAGCAACCACTGATCTTACTGGGTCTGGCACAAGCCACAGAAGATAATTTCTCAGAGAGCTCCGGATGAACCATAGAGAATACAGGAGGCTTTCTATAGCCGGCTTCCCACAGAGCCTCAGGAGGCCTCCCTGCCGCTCTGACTGCAGGTTCTATCAAGGCCAGTGGCATGACCTTGGGCAACTTACCGCACCTCTTTCTGCCTTAATTTCGGGATCTGTTTCGTGAACAAGATAAAATGGCCTCAACATTCTCAAGCAGCTCTGTCCAGTGCAACTTACTATGATGGCAGAAACATACTCTGTCTGAGCTGTCCAGAATGACAGCTACCAACCACATGTTCAGCGTTTGAAATGTGGCCATTGAGACTGGAGCCTGAATTTTATATTGCATTTCATTTTAATTAGTTCGAATTAGACTTTTTAAAACCACATGTGACTGGTGGCTTCCTTGTTGTTCCGTGCAGCTATGGAAGATGAAAACAGGCTGCAGTAGCAAAGTACATAGAAAGAACTTCTCTAACCCAGTGTCTGGCACATAGTAAGCACTCAATAAAGGTTTCCTATTGTTAGGTAGTCTGAGTCTTGCTTTCTGGCCCACCACACCTGATGGCTCTCAATGACACCCCACATGGCTGTCCCTGAGTCACCTGGGGAGAGAGGGAAGGTGTTGCCGCGTGGTGCATGTCTGTAATGAGCCTTGCACTGAATGTTTCTGGTCTGCTACTTTCCCTGGAGGGTCATGTGAGCTGGAGTGGTATGTGGCCTGCTTTGCAAGTGATTAACATGGTGTAAGCAATCTGCATAGAGAGAAAAAACCCTCAGTTGGTATTCCATTATTCTATTAGAGTTTCAGAGCCGGGATTAAGTGGACATGATTTCTTCCTATGGGCCATTAATTTTGTTTTATTGCTGGTCTGATGGCCATTACCCTTTTTTGCCAATGCATTCCCCCATTAGGTTTGTACAATTAACAAAATATGTGCTGTTAGGGCTTTGATAGGAGGAGTGGGTTAGAAATGAAGGGAGGGGGTGCAGCCGCCACAGAGTTGGGGGTCGGGAGATGCTAGACCCAGGGGTGGAGTGTCTGGAATAAAGGGAGGGGTGCTTTAGCACCTGTCTTCCGGCCACTGGCATTCCAGGAAAATTGCAATCAGGCCTCTCCCCAGCTCTCCCCTGGCTAGGAGCAGAGGAGTTGCCCAGGTGGGAGCAAAACTGGCATTCCTCAGCCCTCCCCCTTCAGCTCCAGCTGGGTACAGCACAGTTGAGAGCATAATGTGATACCCCCCCAACACCACCATGCTATCACCTTGAACCCTAAACTCCTCAGAGGAGCACGAGTCAGCCCCTAGGTGTCTGGCCCTGTGATGGGAGAAACTTCCGGGGTGACACCTGCCTTCTCCCTGCAGAGCCCACAGGAGGACATGAGCCTGATTAATTCCCAACGTCACCCAATGACTGCCCTGTGGCAACGCAGGATTGGCATAGTTAGGTCATCTCATTTTGGGAGAAAAGTTAGAAACCTGGATTTTTAAATGTGAAATTTCCCAGGGTTTAGATGTTGGCAGAATTTGTAAGAAAATCAGGCAAGAGTTAACCTTGGGGCTGGTAGTTGGCAATTTCTGCCAGTCAATGAGGAGTCATGGGAAGGTTTTAAGGAGGGGTGGACATGGTTTCAGAAAGATTCCCAGGGCCGAGGTGCATTGGGTTGGGATGGATGGGCAAAAATGGGGAGAAGTGAAAGCCTGGAGGCCAGGACCCCAGTGAGGTCTGGAGAGAGGCAGCCAGCCCAAGTCAGGTAAGAGACAGTGGGATGGCCAGAAGAGCAAGTCTTGGGTCTCAGAGTCTTTGTACGTCAGAGTCTGGGCAGCCTGATGGATATGGAAGTCCTCAGTCTTCTCCATTTGCCTCTGATGGAGAATCACCAAGTCTTGGGTCTTGGAGTCTTTGTACCTCAGAGGATGTCCACAGGGCCCGGGAGGCTGACCCCATGAGCAGGCCCAAGGTCATCCCCGGTTTCCCTCTGCAGAAGCTGTATTGTGCTATGGCGTGCACCCACTCAGTGGATGTAAGTCTTCCCTTCTTGGGCTTAGAGGGTAAATCACATGCTCCTTCCCAGTGTGGAGAGGTCATAAGTGTCCCTTGATCCTTTTCCCATATGGAAAAGTCATTAGGGTTGGCCCTGCAGTGTCAACATTTCCTAGAGGGTTTCACAGTCACACTTCCACTCACAGATTCAGGCCCAAGCTTAGTGTTGGTCTGGGCAAGGCCTGGAGCATCCCTGAGGGGATTTTCCAGGTCCTCTATAGCTGTGGGGGGAGGGGAGCAGCACTGCCTGTGGCCCACAGGGCAGAGGACAGATATGGAATGAGCATCTATGGCCATCAGGCTCAGAGGAAGGCTGTGCAGTCCTCTCAGACCTGGACAGGTAAAAATCTCAGAGCCAAATTCTTAGTGCCAAATAATTATACCTTTATTCAGTTACCCAGCTACTGGGTCATTTACAGCCTGCTGGTCAGGGGCTATATTGTCTGACTGATAACCTTGTTGGACATTTGTATGCAATGGCAAAATGTTGCCAGGTACTGAGGGGCACAGGTGGAACAGAGTGGGGACTTGGGGCAGGGGAGGGAGGGCTGCGGGATACTCTGGAGTTTGCTCTCACATCAACCTGGTTTTTCCACTCAAGTTTTGCTTTTCTGTTGGAAAGTTTGCTCATACGGCTATGGAGAGCTTTTTGGTGAAAAGGTGCATCCAGGGAGAGTCTTGGTGCACATATGAAGAAGGGCTTATCACAATTTGCTCCTCATCCCAAAAGTCTGCTTTGAGCAAGAACGAGAAGACGTGTCGTGGGCAACATGATGAATGTAGAAGTCTCAGTCTTCTCTCTTTTTCCCATTCAGTGCCAGCCAGATCTTATTATAGAACACTGCACACCAACAACCATAGCCTCCACATATTACGTTATTAATATAGCCCACGCTTTGCACAAAATGCTGTACATGTATCACCTCATTTAAAGGTGCTACTGTTATCCTCCTTTTAAAGATGAAGGAGGCCACTGAAGGCCATAGAAGTGGAGGGTAGGTAAATGAGAGACACCAGCTTGAACCCTAAACTGTTTGACTTTACTTTTTTTTTTTTCCTTTTTTTTTTGAGACAGACTCTCACTCTATTGCCCAGACTAGAGTGCCATGGTGTCAGCCTAGCTGACAGCAACCTCAGACTTCTGGGTCTAAGTGATCCTTTTGTCTTAGCCTCCCTCCTGGCTTGGACTACAGGAGCCTTCTACAACACCAGGCTAATTTTGCTATTTTTAGTACAGACAGAGTCTTGCTGTTTTTCAGGCTGGTCTTAAACTCCTGAGCTCAAGGGATCCTCTTGCCTTAAGCCTCCCAGAGTACTGTCATTACAGGCATGAGCCACCACGCCCAGCCTGACTTCACTTCTTTATTGTTAATCACAATAACATACTCAGCTACCTTAGCAAGAGACTTAGTGCCTTCCCTGGGGAGGTTAGTCTGGACAACCTCAGAAACATGTAGATGTCACGTGAAGTTTTATTTTAAAGATCATTTAGTAGTCTAATCCTATCATTTCGCAGATGAGGAAACTGAAGCATAAAGTGACTGAATGTCCGTGTCCAAAATCAAACACTAAGTTAATGATAGAGTCAGGGCATGAACCCATGTCTGGGTTCACCCTGGTCTACAGTTCCCTGTGTTATGCCCATGGCTTACTAACCCCATAGCTCAACTCCCTCCATCCTTCTAGCTTACCTGGGTGTGCTTCACCATGGATACCCACACTACTGTCTTGAGGGTGTAGGGTCAAGTTCTACTATGATACCTCCTGTGGGACACTTTCTTCTGTCCTCTTACCTAAACAAACAAACCATTCACCTGCCTTCTCTTTCACCATTCTACAAGTTGCCTCATATCTATAAATGTGATAGGTCAATGTCATTTATGATTTCATTTCATTTTCATAGTGAATAAGACAAGCCCGAGTTCAAATCCAAGTTGCATTATGCATGGCTGGAAGCCTTTGACGTGATCATTTCCCTCCCAGGATCACAGGCTGCTGGCACGGGAAGGCCCTAAAGTATCATGTGCATGGATGACTCCCCAGCTTGCGCTCATGGGGCAGTGCCCAGTCCAGGAGGACTTTTCCCCTGGGGCTTAGTGATGAGTGAAAATAAGGACACAGTGGAGAGGTTGAAAATGCACACAGCTCTGTGAGAGAGAGAGAGAATGCTTTTCATGAAGCTGGCTCTACTTACACGTATCAATTAGTATGGCCCTTTGTTAATTATTATAAGATTTTTGTACTCACACTTTGGAGGGTTGAATTATTTCACAAAATGATGGTAGGAGAAGACACCATTAATGTTTTATCAAAATCTAAATTTGTCAACCCTATCCATCTTCTAATGTTTTTCGATATTTCACTGAGGGCTAAACCCAAAATCTGGGAAACTGTGCTTCAGAGAAGCTTCTCACCCAGTGCAGAATTCTCCTTCCAGTGTTGACAAGTCACTCCCTTCCAAGGAAGCTTAACTCATTTTTGGATGGTTCTCATCGCCAGAGAATTCGTGCTTCTATTGAGCGGCAGATTGGCTTCCTTTAATGTCTGCAATTAGTCCTAATCCTGTTCTCTAGAGCAACACCAGTCCCTCTTTTGCATAGTTTCTTTAAATATTTGGAGGGCTGTCATGTGAGAAAGGAATCATATTGCTTTAGTCACTAGAACCAAGGACAAATCTACCTCCCAGCCTCCTAAGAATACTGAAAACAGCAACACCAGGAATGAGAGCCAGCATTTAGAGAGTGCTTATTTTGTGTGAGCTACTGTTCTAAGGATCTTACAGTTACAGTTTATAAAGTTATTCAGTCCTCACTGCCCCTCTCAAAGACAGAATGTTTATTAGCCCTATTTTGCACATGAAAAAGCAAGGCAAGGCATAGAGGAGTTAAGTAACTTGCCCGTGGTCAACCCAGGATCAAAACCTGTAGAGTGGCTGAGCGCCCATAGCTCAATGGTAAGAGTGCTGGCCCTATGCACCGGGGGAGGCAGGTTCAAAATCGGCCAGGGCCTGCTTAAAAAAAAAAAAAAAAAAGAAAGAAACACCTGTAGACGCTGAGCGCCTGTGGCTCAAGCAGCCAAGGCGCCAGCCACATACACCTGAGCTGGTGAGTTCAAATCCAGCCCGGGCCTGCCAAACAACGACAGCTGGAACCAAAAAATGGCCGGGCATTGTGGCAAGCGCCTCTAGTCCCAGCTACTCGGGAGGTGGAGGCAGGAGAATGGCTTAAGCCCAGGAATTAGAGGTTGCTGTGAGCTGTGATACCAGGGCAACAGCTTCAGGCTCTGTCTCAAAAACAAAACAAAACAAAACAAAAACAAAAACCTGTAGAGTATGATTGCAGGGTCTGGAAACACTAGACTTTTAACCCACAGTTTAACCACGAGACTTCTCTTACCTCTCTTTTCTACTCATCATTGTCTAAGTTCTGAATGTATAATGCCAGAAGCACATATAGAGCTAAGATGGACTGGTGGTGAGTCCAGAGTGGGGATCATTCTCTCTTCCACTGGGTACTGTATGGCTATTAGTGCAACCTAAGACCACATCGAATGAGTCTGGCCGCAACCCTGCGCCCTGGGCTCATTTTGAACTTGCATTTAACTCGTATCATCCTTGTTTTTGTTTTGTTTTTTTCCAAACTAAGACACCCTATTCTGTTTTTTGCAATAGATTTTGAATGTAAAAGTAGGATTTGGTGTTTATATTCTTGCCAAATCTTTTCATACAAAAGATTCTATTTTAAAAAAGAAGTAGATTCAAACCCAGCCTAGGCCAAAAACTCCAAAAAAAGAAGAAGTAGATATGCATGTGGACATATGATATAGTAATTTGATGGTATAGAGTAATGAGGTTGTGGGCAATCTTGCTTTATTTTCATAATTAATTTATGGTCATCATGATGATATTATCAAGAAATAAAAACTGGTAGAGGAAAAAATGAACTTTTTAGTTTTGGCCCATCCTTTCAGCTTGCTAAAAGCTTTATGACAATCTTTTTTTTTTTTTTTTTTAGACAAAGTCTCACTATGTTGCCCTCAGTACAGTGCTGTGACATCATAGCTCACAGCAACCTCAGACTCCTGAGCTCAAGTGATTCTCTGGTCCAGCCTTTCGAGTAACTGGGACTTCAGGTGCCTACCACAATGCCCAGCTATTTTTAGAGGTGGGGTCTTGCTCTTGCTTAGGCTGATCTTGAACTCCTGAGCTCAAGCAATCCCCCCACCTCGGCCTTCCAATGTGCTTTATGACAACCTTGACTCTGTCTCCCCAGCATGCTACCTAACTTTTTCATCATGTACACTTGGAAAGTCTGCCATATCCTCTTCCAAGTCACTGGTGTCTCAGATGGACAGTTCTAGAGGTCAGGGATAGAACATACAGCTCTGTAAGTTAATCTAGAGGCTTTGTATACTGAGATCACGTAGTGCTCAGTCCTAGTGCATACATACAGTTAGTTTCTAATAATACAAATTGGAGCCAAGAACTGGTCTAGGGTGCTGGTTGTGGGATTCTGTTTGGAATGAACAGGGTCCACTGCTCAGCATTTCAGCAGGTATTTACTGAGAACCCAGAACATGCTGGACACTCTGCTGGTTGTGGGAACACAAAGATGCAGAAAGCGTGGTCCTTGTCCCCGGTGACATGCAGTCCTATCTCTGAGGTACCTCCATGAGCTGTGAATCTTGATCTTATCATTGGGAGTAGACAGCCCCAGAGGATGTGTCTTTGCTTAGAGGACATTGTTCTGAACAACAGGGACAATTTATTTCCATGAGATATCTCACTACACCCCATGTCTAAGTCTTCTGAAATTGTACCTTCTTCCACAAAGTCCTTCTTGCCTTAATTAAAGGGAAAATACTAAATGAGTTGGGTGTGTGTGTGTGTAGGGAGTGGGGTGGGGTTTAACATCATGTCATTTCCTTGTTGAAAAAACTTCAAAGGCTCTGCAAGCTCATGGGTCAGCCTGATGCTCTTGCCTGACTCTTGAAACCCTGGATGCTCTGGATACATCCTGTATCCCTGGTGTTATTCCCTGCTCTGATATCTTCCTGCCAGACTGACCTCTGCAATCCTTCAGGATCTTCCCTGCTACCCTACTCCTGGCCCTTGTTCAGATAGCACCCCTTCTTCAGAATGCCCTCCACCTTCCACCATCCAAGTTCTCCTTGCTCAAGAAAACTCCCTTGAATGGCTTTAGTTCTTGTAGACTTCATGCCTCTGTAAGAGGGGTAAGAATGAGTGTCCCTTCCACAGTCAAGCTCAACTTCATAGACAGTCTTGTCTCTCTGACACTGCTTTGTATGGGTGACCTCACATCCGCAGAGATATGGGAAAATGCTCTTGTAACAGGATCCACAGATTTGATTCCTGCTGCTTCAGTATGTGTAGAGCATGGGGCAGCCACCTGGTAAATATGTGCTGAGTTTAAAAAAAAAAGTGTTTTGTCCTAAAAAGAGAATGAAAAGCAATCATGTTTTTTAACTTTCCAGTCTCCCCTCCATCACTCTCCATGTCTAGTTTCCTTCCTGCCCACGTGGACTCTTCACCTCTACTTGAAAGTTCTCTCCTGCAGCGAGACTTGCATTTTACCACCATGAACAACAGGGGCAGTTGTGTTGTTTGCTGGATTTTTGAAGCCTTTCCTGTGTAGATTACACGGTTTCTTTCGCAGGGGCCTCTCAGCTCTGTTCCCCTGCATGGGGTGTCCTATCATGCAGGAGGCACCAGGAAAGGCTTATTGCTGTAGTCACTTCAGGACACTCAACTGCCATGAGTTTTTTTTTTTTCTCTGTGATAAAGAAGTGGCTGAAACTCCTAAGCAAGTGAGGCAACAAGCAGATAGAAGAGGGTATGAGCCTCTCTCTGTCTAGGTTGCTGTCCTGATAGGCAACCTAGGCAATAACCACATTGCACAAGGAGTTCCTTGTGAGATTTCCCCTCTCAGTGCTGTGGGCATAGGCTGCCAGCCCCAGCCTTGCTCCTGAGCCAGACCTGCCCATGGGTCTACCCCATTCCTACTGTGTAAGATTCCGCAAGCCTATAAGAGCTAAAGTAGTCTTACACAGTTTATAAAGATGTTTTCTTCTATTGACAGGTGAACTCTGGAGCAAGACTCTGAAGCTTTCTGTCCTCCATGCCGCTCACTAGAAAAGGGGCTGTGAACTGTAAGTAACTTTGATTGGCATTTTCCATGCTGACTAAATAAGGTTACGGGTTAAAGACCCCCATGAACCTGGTCTTTACCAGCCATGCATTGTGCACAAGAAACACTCAACAATGAGCTAGTCAGAATGTAAAATACGGTGGCGCTCTGATTGGATTATGTCCGAATGTGACAAAGAAGCCCTGTGACATGACATCCTGTTTAATTAGACTATATCGATTGTGCATTAAGGTGGACTTGATGTGTTGTGTGTGTCATGAGTTCTGGAGAAAGAAACTCTTGAGTTTACAAGGCCAGCCCAGACCCCGGCCACCATCGTTGTGGTTGAGGTTGGGAGACAGTGAGAGGAGGAAGTGGTGACATCAGTCCCTAAATTGGCCAAGTTTATAGCCTGCACTTGCTTTTACATCTAGTTATTTCTGGGGATATGTAAGGGAGGAAAAAGGAATTGCAGCTGACCACTTCCCCTCTGTCAGCAGAGGATAGCTCCACCTCAGACTCCAGCTTTTGTTAGCATTGTTTCTTCCCCTGGGTGAAAGAACCCACCTGTAGGACCCGGCCTAAGTCTACACTCTTCCAGCCAGAAGTGATTCCTCCCTCCTCAGGCCAGCGGGTTGCTGTGCACTCCTAGAGAATAACATCTGGGATTCCCACATCTCTCAGTTCCCCTGCCACGCCTTCAGCTGTTCAGTAATGTTAGCTGGGCGCCCCACCCTGCTTCTGGGGCTACTCGAGGCTGAGACGCTTCTGCGGCGACTTTGATAGTACATTGGCTTTCAACCCGTCCATGGAATTATAAATGATTAACCGTTATCAGCGCACATCTTCACCTCTGTGTAAAAATAGATTGACTGTAATGAGTATTTGAATAAATCATAAGAATGGCTGCCCTGTGATCGGCTAACATCCTGCTGATGGCTGCCTGGTGAGTGAGCAGGGCGCCGGCCCTCCCGCCTAATGGCCTGAGATTCAGTGCCGGTCGCCTCTGTGATTGACGGGCCTGGGCTCCCAGGGCACCTCCTCTCCAGCCAGGCTGTGGAACAGTCAGAGCCCCCAGCTGGGGTGGGAGGATGAGGAAGGGTGCCTCCCTCCACCATGTTCCAGGAAAGCCTGCCTAGGAGGTGGAGTGGAGGGGGCTGAAGGGCGGCAGACTGGAAGATAATGACCTTTGTGAGAATCGATGTCTCCTCGCATGGGAGGTTAGAGGGACCTCATAAGTCAAGTCAAGTATGAGGAGTAAGCTGAGCGTGAACCTTAATGAGGGCTGAGAGTGTAGGGGAACTAGGTCTGCATGTCCCCGAGGGCAGCCAGGCACCTCTGCATGGGGTCACCCACACCCGGGGAAACAGGGACCCTGAGGAACCAGGAAGAACAGATTTCTTCAGGTCTCAGGGCCTGAAATGGGAAGATTCAATGATCTTTCAGGGAGTGGTTTACCAGGGCTCTTGCAGGCACCAAGATCCTGCCATCTGGAGAGGAGGAGGATGATGAGGGGGAAGCAGGCTCAGAGTGGTGGGGACCAGTTGAGGACATAAGAGTCTAAAAGTCTAAAGTTTCAGAGAAATGGCCAGTGAGAGCTTGATTTAAGAGGGAAAAAGTAAACATTCCAATTTAATTCCACTGGTGTCCCAGTTCCTAGGCTATGTAACAAATCACCCCCGAACAGAATGGCTTAACAACGTTTATTCAGCTCATGTAGTTTGGAAGTCTGGAATTCAGACAGGGCTTGGTGGGAGCAGCTTGTCTCTGTGCCACCATTGTGGAGCCTTAGCTGGGCCAACTCAAAAGATTTGGATTCTGGAATCATCCAAAGACTCATTCACTCGTAATTCTGGGTTGAGCCTTTGGCCGGGGCTATCTCGACCAGACCCATTGTGACCTCTCCATGTGGCTGGAGCTTCCTCACAATATGGAGGCCTGATTCCAGGGGCAAGCATCCTGAGAGACAATAAAAGCCAGGGGGAGCTATGTTGCCTTTTAAAATGGCCTATCCTCCCAAGTTAGGCAGCATCAATGCCACTGCTTTTCTCCATTGGGGCAGCTGCAAACGTCCACCCAGGTTTGGGAGAAGGGGACATAGGTATTCCCCATGCCACCCACCCACTGAGGGAGTATCAACATTACAGTGAAAGAATAGCAATTCAATGTGATGAACAGCATGAGGACTGGGGGAGATCTTGGTGCAGTCATCTTTGGAGAATACAACCTACCACAACTAGTATTTGTTAAGTTAATGGTGGGGCACAGCACAGCCTCATCTATTTCCCAGAAAGAATGAAATGGATGCTTTCTAGGGGATGATGAGCTCCCCTAAAAGGACAGGGTAAAGACACCCCTACCTTAGATAAATCAAACTGTCCCTTAACTCACAGGATGTTTGAGTTGAAAGGGGCCCTGGGAGGCCAGGGGAGCCTTCCTTCCACTGTGGCATGCTGGTGCTAGGAAGTCATGCAGCTGGTAGAAACCTCTGCATCATGGTCCATCTCAGCAAGGGAGGATCCAGTTGCCACCACTGGGCTCGGTTGTCAGTTCTGTGATGTCAAGTCTGGACAGGTCTTAGACTGTGACCAAGGAATCCACAAGCCTTGAGCCCTCTATTCATATCCATGACTCTCCACACTTCCATTGCCAAGGCATTCCAAGCAGGGGGAAGTTTTAGACAAAGATCAGGATTTAAGCCACAAGGGGCTATTCTGGTGGGTAGGGAATTCTGGGACCTCATGTCTTGTTTTTCTTCCTTCCCTTCTGCCACACACTATGATCTGGAGAGACTGCACCCTGCTAAAACCAGGTTCCCCTTCCTTTGCCATTTTCCTGACCCAGATGCAACTAAATCATGGAAGGGAATCTGAGTGTCTTCTTGTGACTTAAGGGGATAAAGACAACACCCAAGCAACGAGCCCATCATCCCAATGGGTAGAGACCTGAGAATGGCCAATGCCAGAAGAGGGGGTGCACAGAAGAGAAGGGTGAGCAGGCTTGGTCTTATTGAAGAGGTGCCAGGGTTTGTAGGGAGATTCTTGGGTTCTTTCACATCAGCCTAATATTAGTCTTAGCAGCCAACACTGCTTGGGCACTTACTACATCTAGGCACCATGCTAAGCCCTTGGGTACCTTTTCTCATTGACCCTCACTCTGCTTTATGGGATGCTGTTACTTTCTCTGTATTACAGAAAAGGAGAGGAAGCTCAGAGAACCAGAGCAATATCCTAGGAAGTAAGAAAGTAAGTTTGTAATAGACTTGAAATTCAATTTAGGAGACTTAAACCACTTCCTTGTGTGGCTCCAAGAGGCTCAGTTTACCCTCCTATAAAATAGGACTGTCTGAGGATGTCATCCCCTATGTCACTTTCAGATTTAAGATCCTAAATGTGCAAGTGCCATTCTGGAAACTTGCTTAAATATATCTAAGTGGGCCTATTTTATGGAGTTGAGGCTGGATGAAAGTATGGAATGATTTCATGTTCTTTCCCGTTTCATGAAACTTAGCTTAGGTCAGAAAACTCGTATTTGCTTTGGGCATATAAAGGAAACAGATGAAAATGTAAAAATTACTTAGATTTTCAAGGCACCAGCTTGGAGGGGAAAATGCTGGATTTAAATTCCCAAGCTCAGGTTTGAATCCCAGCCTTGCGACTTAGCATTTTCGTGATCCCAGGCACACTTCTTTGGTCTTTGGATTCCTTATCTCAGGACTAGATGGGATGGTATAGACTGCTGTGGGGACTCAATGGATCCAGCATGTGCACACACCTACAGCCATTCCTGGCACATGATAGGTGCTCAGCCATTCATTCATTCAGTGAAGCTGGGAACAGAGATTTTTCCTTTACATTGCTTCCAGCAGAGATGGTCAAAAATCTTGCCTTTAACTGTACTCTCCATAAAAGTTCACTCATAAACTATTGATATTTTAATAATACACATTAGTATCTTGCCCTTTGACAAATGAATATTGAATGAGCAATAAAGAGGCAAAAGAGTAACCAGGTGTACTGTGCAAAGAAGCTGGGATCTTAGGTGGTTGTCCAAGGGAATGTCCTCCTTAGAGACTGCTCCCCAGTGACCCCTGGGAAACAGCTTTTAAGAGGAGCTCAGGATCCAGCCAGCCCAGCCCAGACTCAGCAGGATTTATCCTTGTTTTTTCCTTCACTTGACTAGAAGGGACTTGGTTGAAGAGAGCACAGGTCATTCAAAAGCCACTTAAAAGAGTGGATGTTTGACCCCATGTCAAATATCTTGGGTCTGACCATTATCTTTGCTAAAGATACAGGTTTCTTTCTCACATCCTCCCTTCTCTCTGTAAATCAAAAATCTACAGATATCAGACAGCGTGCCCATGAGAAATCAGGCAGTGAGCCTAGGAAACACAGACTAGTTCTACCTCCCTCTCTATGCGCCAGACCAGGTCTTGATGGGAGCCTATGCTTGGGGTATGTGCTAAAGTCTCAAAGACAGAATTTCCTGCCTCCTCCAGCTTCTGCTGCCAGCCCCTCTGCCACAGCTTCTAGTTCCTCACAGCCTCCATCTGCACTGGGAGTCCTTGAGTGCACAGAGAACGGTGACAGGGGCTCTTGGTTGGTCCGGCTTAATTGGTGTGATTTAATGGCGATTCTGGTGGATTCAGATTTATACGGCTTTCTGAGCTGCAAATCTGCTTTCTAAATGTAGAATTTTTGTGGAGTGGTAAAAAATAATGGCTGTTCTGTGATTCCTGCCTCCTGAGCTAGGAGATTGCAATTTACATTATGCAAATAGACATTATGCAATCAAGGCACTTTAGCAGGAATCTGGTGGCGAAGAGGTCGCTGATGAGATGCCGAGGTCTGCAGCCCCAACTGGAGGCACCCCCCCCCCAAGAGCAAGATGAATTGGGTGGGGGTGGGAGGGGGAGGGGGCAAAAAGTCTCATTCCCCTGGTCCAGAGAGGCAAAGTGAAGCCTGCCCAGAGATGAATGCATTGCATCGGGGGAGCTGCCAGAGCGACTCTCTCAATTAATGGCTTTGTTTAATCATACCCCCTGTCCAGAAGAGTATTGTCTTACGGATAATTTCGTTTGCCTAACGAGATTTTGCTAATTAAATCTCCTTTCAGTTGGTGTGACTGTGCCTGCAGGAGAGGGGGCTATTTGGAGCCGTCTCCATAAACCTTTCTGGAGAGGAGCTGCTGGGGAGGGAAGGGAGGAAAGAGGCAGAGACAGAAATAGAGGGACACCCTTTCCTGCTGGGAACGGGCTTTGGAAGCTACAAGGTGGCTGCCACCCACCCACTTTGCCTGTCCCCTGTTTCTGGAAACTCAGGCAGTCATAAGTCCTTGTCTGGCCTGAAGGGTTTCCCTCTCTTTTCTTCCTTTATGGCTCTTGTCAGTTCCACCATTACCCATTCTCAGGCTCTTCCCAAATCCTTGGAGTGAGAGAGAACCCTGAGGCTTGTAAGGAGGTTCTGAAAGATTTTCAAGTGCTGCTCCCAGCAGCCCTGGCCGTGGGGGGTCCAGTGCTGGGTTGGGATCCTCTCCCCTTGCCTTCATAGTTAGCCAGACAGTCAGGCTCTTCAGAGAAAAAAAAATTGCTCCAAAATTGACCATTTCTCCAAGCATAATTGCATGAATAAAAGAGGAGAAAACCTCCTTAGAGTCATTTATCATCAGAGTTAGCCATGGAGACCCTTCTATAGACACGTGCTGTGCCTGCAATAGCTGAAGCCTAATTAATGCTGTTAGTTGCGAGTATGTGACCATGTCACTCCCCCGCTGGACCAACCCAGTGGTTTCTTTACTATGGCCAAGTTGAAGGTCAGTTTCCAAGGCCTGACTGATTGGGGGCTTCACAGTTTGACCCTGGTCTGCTTTTCTACCTCTGTCTCCCAGCCCCGAACCCCCCACTTTTCCCTCCTCCCTGTATGTACACATAGGTCCTACACATGACACCCCAAGTATGCTGGGTTGCTGAATAGCCCCCCAAATAGTCTATACACTTTTATGCCTTGGTGTCTTTGCACAGATGTTTCTCTGTCTGGGATATCCTCAGCCTGGGTAGTCTTGCTTCTCCCATAATACCCAGCTCATGTACCTCCTCTGAGAGTTCCTCCTTTTAGGCATCCCTGCCCCAACCCCGACCACGCTGCTGCACTCCCTTCCCTGCAGGTCATCACAGGACCTCAAACCTGTTACTAGTCTATCTGTCCAAGTTCAGGACTGAATCTCCTTCTCTTAATCTCAGTGCTTGGCCAGAATAGGACCTCCATGAAGTTGGTTGACAGAAAAGGTGAATGGGTGAGTCAAGGAGAGGGTGGGATGATGGAGGTACCCTCTAGTGGAGCCCCCCCAGCCCCTATGGATAATGGTGGGGGCCTGATTTTGCAAAGGCCTGCCAAGGTGCCCACCTGTTCACTCGTGACGTCAGTGTCGTGGGTGGGCAGGCAATTCGTGTGTCGATCCCGTCTGTGCGTGGTGTCCCATTTCACACACTCTCCCAGGCACCCTGGAGGTGGCTATCATTTTTGCAG
The DNA here is from genome assembly GCA_963573935.1 of Arctocebus calabarensis. Classification (NCBI taxonomy): domain Eukaryota; kingdom Metazoa; phylum Chordata; class Mammalia; order Primates; family Lorisidae; genus Arctocebus; species Arctocebus calabarensis. Next base: position 15,415 of record CAUYON010002115.1, read on the forward strand.
AGGGAACTGATGCTCCTGTGTCCTCATCAGAGGGTCAAGGCACATTTGGCTGTAACTAGGCCCATTGTGGGGGGAGGTAGGAGGATCTACCTGTAGGGAGCTCAAAGCTCCTGTGCTTCCCAGCCTCCTCACCATTCCCCCGTCCTCACTGGAACTTAAGCAGCCCTGGGAGTGTGTCCCACCCTTGCTCCCCATAATGCCACAGCTCACGGGTGTGCTGGGCTGGCTGGATGTGCCTGCATGTTTGTGTCTGTGTGTCCTGGGGGCTGAAGCCAGGCACGGGTTCCAGAGGGTAGCTACAGACTGCTGGTTCTGGACTATTCTGGACTGTTGCACAGCTGGGAACGTCAGGGACACTATTCTGGACTGTTGCACAGCTGGCAGTGGGGACGTCAGGGACATGGGTGTCTGCAGACAATGCTGGGGAGGGGGCAGTTCAGGAGAAAGGGTTCCGATCCTCATGTGAGATGCAGGAGTGTGTATGTGTGTGCACGCGTGTGCGTGCATGAGGCATTTGTGAAGAGAATGGCAGTTTGTGTCTTCTTGGTTCCTGAGTTTTTGTGTTCTGCTTCTGCCCTTTGGTCCAAGCATATCTCTCGCTTCATCTAGGCGTATGATCATTCTACTATCCCATCATCCTATGTTTAGAGTCTGTAGTATTTCCAGGTATGCAGTAAGTGCTCCACAAATGCTCAGTGAATGCACAGGAAAGGACTGAATGTGTGTGCACTTTGTTAGACTGACTTGGGTTGTGTTATTTACTTAGCTGGGACCTTGAGTATTAATTTTCACATCTAGAAAACAAGAATAGTAAGACTTCTTCTATCATTCTTGAAGGGGTGTTGGTGGAGGATTATAAGAGATATGTGAAAGTGTTTTATAAACTATATAGCACTGCATAAGTATAAAGGTTATTACTATAATGGTTATTATACTTGAAGTGATCATTGTGTTTGAAAATTAGGGATTCTGTTTTCAGAACTATAAAATCATCCAGGCCTGATTTGAACTCTGAGACAGAATGAATAATCATTATAGGAACTGATTCTACATTTGAACAACTCTGGGAACTTTCAGGGGCTGGAGCCTTAGCCCAGGGACCTCTGCCCTCTCCCCTTCTGGGTGGACTGTCATTGAGGTGGGAGGATGAGTTTGTGGAAAGTGGTCCATTTTCAAGTAAGTCACCTGTCCCTGAAATGGGCCTTGGAAATAGTCTCTCCTATGCATCTGTCACTGCCTAGACTTCCCTGCCTTGTTATCTTTGCATATGCTGTTCCCTGTGCCTGGAATGCCTTTCCCCCTTTTCTCCACTGGTCTTTTGATCCTTTTGTGCCAAGTTGCTGCTGTCTCCAGGCTGCCAGGTTACCCAGCGTACCTCCATGAGGGCATTTATCACAGTGCACCTGGGACTCGCAGTGTCTACCTTTCTCGCCACAGTGTGCATTGCTGGGGTGGTGATGGGCTTCACTCATCACTGCAGCCAGGCCCACATGGATGAATGGATGGTAAGATGGAAAGGTGAAGGGAAGGGTGGAGGCATGGTAGTAGCACATAATATGAGCTTCCTAAACTACAAGGGGAGGTGAGGAAGAAGCTTTAGACTAGGGATTAGCACTGCCTGGTAAGTCACCCCCAAATTTCTGAGATATTTCCCACCCACCTTCATGACTCAAAAGTCAATGAGGTTGATCTTCCCTAGGGTCATTGGATCTGGGGATCCCGACCTCCTATAGGCAGATGTCTGGCCCTCAGCCAGCTGGTTGGCGAGGCCTCCGGGCTGGAGCTGCGTCCAGAGGGTGGGAGGCTGACCTACCTGTACAGGTGAGCAGTGATCCACTTGCGGAGGCAGATGCTGCCTTCCTCATCCCGCCCCTTCCAGATCTGTCTCTCGGTGGGGTTGGCCTCAGCTGGTGCAGAGTCTGCTGGAAGCCCTCCCAGGGATGGGCTCCCTTGCCTTTTCCCTGGGTTGGAGGTATCTTGTCTCCTGCCTGTTCTGGGTCTCTCCCCCAACACCCTTCCACTCCCAGCCCCAGGCAGCCTCAGCAAAGTGCCAGGGGGCTGGGAGGCTTTTCATTACTGAATGCACTGAACCTATTTGTGAGTGTTTTGCAAAGTGTTTAATCCAAGGTGTTCCCTCAATTAAATTAGTGCAAACATCTGTGTCCCACATCCACCTCCATTTGCATTCTGTGTCATTTATTACAGCGGGAAATTGGAAGGCACCTTAGGAATACTTAGGACCGAATTAGGCTAGGTTGGGGCGAGCTCTGGAGGAGGGCAGGGTGCCTGTGAGGGTGGTCCACATGGCGCATCCTTCTCCTGGCTGGGACCAGTGAGGAGCCACTTTGTGGTGTAAGAGACCATGTGGGGGGCAGTGTCCAGGCTCCAGCCCACTGGTCTCATGGGTGGTCTTAGGTGAGTTTAATTAGTGTCCTGATCCCCACTTGGGGACAAGTACCTGCAGAGGAAGGAGGAATTCATTGTTGTTGTTTTATAACTTTGAACCCAATTAAAAAAAACAAAGTACATCACATTCAAGTGACCCACCTGGGTCTCTCCCCAAAGGTAACTTCCCTGCTGAAATGTGGGTTTTTCTCATGAAACTGCTCAGCCTCAGTGAGTGGCTGAGCGTGGGTGGCAGCCTCTCTTCCCTTACCACGTGATTCCTATGACTGTCAAATACTTTAGGAGTCCTAAGGTTGTACTAAATCTAGGCGGGATCAGAGAAGAATAGTTTCTGCTGTGTGACAGAGTGACAGGCACTGTGCCAGGTGCTTCACATGCATTATCTGTAGTGATCCTCCCACCCACCCTAGAGACAGGACTGACCGGGTAGCAGTCACTCAAGAAGGCCAAGCAATGTGCTTGTGGTTGCACAGCTTTAAAGCAGAGCATTCCGAGGGCTTAGATGCAGGTCTGCATGAGTCCAGGACTGCGTGCTTTCTACTGCACTGGGGATCTCTCTCAAATGAAGCAAATGGAATTGGCTTTGAGTCAGGAGCCATGTTGCCTGCCCAGGTCCCCTCCCAGCATGCCTGGCCGTGCTGCCCAGAGGCCTTGGTCCTAGGCTGCCCCTGGCTAGGATGTCTTACCTGGGACTGTGATTCGGAGGCTCAGCATACCACACACTCACCCGGGGCTACCTGGCTCAGGAGGGGTGGGGCAGGGAGGAAAAAGAAAAAGCCTAGACAGTGAGGAAGGCTCCTGGGTTGCTGAAGGAACCTTGATGGTCACTGAATTTTTCAGCCCCAAGTAGGGAAACTAAGGCTCAGAGGAGGCAATGACTTTTGGGGTACAGAGGGTTTGGTGGAGGAGGTGGGACTGGAACTCCTAGATGGGGAGTGATGTCAGGGCCTGGGATGGTATCAGGGATTTTTAAGGGTAGTTGCTGCCCTTCTAGATACAAAATGTAAAGTTAGGTTGCAGCATGAAACCAGGGTGAGCAGGGAAGGGAGGCTACTGAAAACTCATTTACTAAGGGACACCATTAACAAGAAATCTTTCAGGTTCTTGAGAGCTTCCATCTCTAGCCTGGGCCCTGGAGTTCCACCCAGAGATGTCCAGGGAGCAGGCAGAACAGACAAGGTTTTTTTTGTGCTGCTATAACAGAATGTCTTAGACTGGGTAATTTATGATGAACAGAAATTTATTCTTCACAGTTCTAGAGACTGAGAAGTTCAAGACTGAGTCCTTGCCCTGTAGTTTAGGGTACAGCCGGCATCTGGCAAGGACCTTCTTGGTGCATCTTAACCAGATAAGAGGCATCCCAAGGCGGAAGGGTGAGAGAAAAGGCCAAAGAGAGAGCAAGAGGGGGCGACCCTGCTCCTGTGATAAAGGCAGAGCCTTCCTGACCTCAACACCCTTAAAGGTCCCGCCTCTCAAAACCACCAGGATACAATTACATTTCAGCCGGAGTTCTGGAAGAAACTAAACATTCAAACCATAGTGCAAAGGTGCCTGGGACTTGAGGCTGGGGAGCCCTTCCTGGTGCCCCTCTCTACCTTCCCCTTCCTTAGTGTGCCCTGTGGTCCCGGCAGCATGGAGGAGCAGCGGTGGAGGAACAATGGATCTGAGTTCAAATCCCTGCTCTCCCACTCCTCCCCTTTGACCAGATATGGCCTTGTCTTAGCCTTGGTTTCTCTGTCTGTTGAAGAGTAATAGTAAACAGGGTTACTGGGAAAATTAAAGGCAATCAAGGCCATGCTTGACTCTGGTCAGGGCACAGGACATGGCTGAGTCCTCCTTTCCTCTTCCACCACTCCTGTCTTCCTTCCCCTCTTGGACTCTGTGCTTTGATCCTGGGCAGCAGGGGGGCTGTGGAGGGGAGCCTACAACACCTGCCTCAGCTCTCCCTCCTCCCTTTCTTTTCCTCTCCTTTCCCTCTCTCATCAAAAGACTTTAATAAATGCACCTCAGCATGAGGCGCTGCCTGGAGCTTTATGAGACAGAATTGCTTATCCCAGCTCTTACCACCTAGGAATGAGGATCTACAATCAAAACACATTTACTCAGCACTGAGTAGCACCCGGCTCCAGTGCTAGGCACACCGGGGTCAGAATGGGAAGCCGCTCCAGGGCCTCCCGTCTCCTCCAGGACCAGTGAGAATTCCTGCTTTCTTTGGAATTGCCGGATCACAGGACCATCTGCCTTTCCCAGCAGGATTTTGGGCTTCCGCACCATTCTGTGCCTTTTTGCTTGCACATACAAGGCTCCCTCTGTCAAAGTTTCTCAGTGACGAGCGCGTCTGTGACCATATCTCGGCCGAGGTGTGTCTTCCTTGAGTACCCTGTGCACACTGGGCCCTCTCTGGGATTATTCATCACACTCTCAATTGTTGACCTCCTCTTGCTGGAGGTGCCTAGCTCTATCTAGTAAAGGTTCCTAGAGGCAAAAATATGGACTCCTAGAGCCAGCACGGGCCCTGGGGCTTTCCCTTCTGTGTCACCTGCAGGGCAGACCATGCTCAGACCTTGCGGCAGAAGAGAATGCCTGTTTATTAGACTGCCTTCCTCTCGTGTTGGCCTTTGACACTCAATACATGTTTGTTTTGTTGGACAACTTTAGCAGCCTCCTGCATCGCTGGTGTGTTTGAAGGGAGGCTGTCAGAGTAGCAGGCTCACCAGTTCCCAGGGTGTTCAGCCTGGGAGCCCTTCCCTGCCTGTTCATTTGCAATTCTGGTAAGTGTTCACTCTCTCCCACCCAGCCTCAGGATATGGGATCTCCAGATGGAGCGCGAGATAGGCAGAGAAGAATGACCCCCTAATGGATTGTCGCTGTATCTCTGCCAAGGACATTTCCTTTTCTCGTTCTTTCTTCCCTCTCCCTGTGGCCAAATCCTGTCCATTCTCCCTAGCTCCTATCCCACCTCTCCCACAATCCCTCAGAGGAAAGAAATTTCTGCCTCCCAGAACCCCTGGTCTGAACCTCCTGCCACTGAATAGGGTCACTGCATCCCTGCTGTATCTGTGCCTGTCCTTTTCCACTGGGCTGTGTTGGTGTCGGGTCCATGGATGATGCTTCTGCAGCCTGGCCTGGTTCCTGGCATGTTCTGAATTTACCATATGTTTGCCAAGTGAAAGCATGAGCACAACTGCCCCTTGTTCGTCTCAGAAGGGAGGTATCTGGGCTCTTCTTTTATCCACTGCTTTGTGTTTACTGCCCCTGGGTTCTAATGGACTAGTACATTTGTTACCAGTTACTCGAAACTGGATGCCATGGCAACCAAAAGAAAAACAAGTGTTGGGTTCTGCTTGGTATACTGAGCAGACTGGAATTACTTCTGCACAGCAAGTCTGCCGGCCCCTAGGATACTGATACTCTAGATGCAAAGTCTCCAAAACAGAGAAACAAGGTGGGCCATTGGAATAAGAGAAGAAAATCTTACAACTTTATTTGTATTTTTTATCTCATCCTATTTAGATTTCTTTTTTTTTTT